>CAUYLG010005040.1:0-47928 GCA_963573385.1 Cacajao melanocephalus | reverse complement strand
TGGGGTTGCTCTTCTTGAGGAATATCTTTGTGGTATTCTCTGTATTTCCTGGACTTGAATATTGGCCTGCCTTGCTAGGTTGGGGAAGTTTTCCTGGATAATATCCTGAAGAGTATTTTCCAGCTTGGATTCATTCTCTTCGTCACATTCAGGTACAGCCATCAAATGTAGATTAGGTCTTTTCACATAGTCTTATATTTCTTGGAGACTTTGTTCATTCCTTGTTACCCTTTTTTCTCTAATCTTGCCTTCTCGTTTTATTTCATTGAGTTCATCTTCGACCTCTGATATCCTTTCTTCTGCTTGGTCAATTCGGCTGTTGAAACTTGTGCATGCTTCGCCAAGTCCTTGTGTTGTGTTTTTCAGCTCCATCAATTCATTTATATTCCTCTCTAAGTTATCCATTCTTGTTAGCATTTCGTTAAATCTTCTTTCAAGGTTCTTAGTTTCTTTGCATCGGGTTAGTACATGTTGTTTTAGCTCACAGAAGTTTCTTATTATCCACCTTCTGAAGCCTGATTCTGTCAGTTTATCGCACTCATTTTCTGTCAGGCCTTGTTCTCTTGCTGATGAGGAGCTGCAATCCCCTGTAGGAGGAGAGGCATTCTGATTTCAGGTATTCTCTGCCTTTTTCCACTGGTTTCTTCCCATTTTTGTGGATTTATCCACCTGTCATCTTTGTAATTGCCGACTTTCAGATTGGGTCTGAGTGGACATCTGGCTTGTTGGTGATGAAGTTTTTTCTGTTTCTTAGGTTTCCTTCGGTGGATGCCCCTTCCCCACAGAGCTAGGCCTTCCCGGGTTCAGCTGTGCTTACTGTGAAACTCTCAGTCCTCAGCACTTCCAATTGCTGTTCTCCTTGTGGGGATGGGACCGGCCGAGCCTGACTCAAAGGGCACCCAGTCCCATATACTCCACACTGAGAAGCGCCGCACAGTGCTGGGGTGCCGGCAAAACAGCCGCGCCCGCCAAAAGAGTCATGCTGGCGACCCGTGTGGCTCCTCCACTGCGTAGCTCCCAGTTTGTGGGCAACAGAAATTCGTCTGAAACTGCGGCATCCACTCGCTCTCTGTGCTTTCACTGGGTGCTACAATTCTGAGCTGCTGCTAAACGGCCATGTTGGATCTCTCTCTCCAGATCATAAAATTCTTAGAGAACCATGTCATTTGGATCATGAGATTGCATAGACAAACAAAAAGTACCACTCTGGCTATATGTGGGGTGGGGTGTTGAGGGGGTTAGCTGAAGCCTAGTTATCTGGGTCGCCTAGGAGATCAGGTGAAAATAGTACTAGAGTTATTAGAAGGAGGAGGAGAAAAATTAAACCTTAAATATATTTGGTTATATGGTAGGGATGGAAGGTAATTTTGTATCAGAATAAATGCTGGTACAAGATAGAGTCACCCCCACCAGCACGGTCAAAGAAAGTAGTGTTGAGGTTACAGTCAGTTGACAGTATGAGTAATGCCAGCGGCTAGGACTGGGAGGGAAAGGAGTAGAAGGGCAGCTATAAAGAGGACAGATCTGATGAAAAGGGGCGTTTGATATGGGATAGAGCTGGGGGTTTTATGTTAAAAATTGTGGTAATAAAGTTAATGGCTCCTAAAAAATAGAAGAGACACCTGCCAAGTGGAAGGAGAAGATGGTCAGGTCCACAGAGGCTCCTGCATGTGCTAGGATTCCTGCTAAAGGGGGATAAACTGTCCAGCTGGTTCCAGTGCCGGCTTCTACTATTGAGGACACAAATAGGAGTAGAAAAGACGTGGGAAGGGGGGTGAGGGTGGGAGAAGTCAGAAGCTCATATTATTTTTCTGGGGGAATGCCGTATCGGGTGCACCAATTATCAGAGGGACTAGCCCGTTGCTGAAACTCCGATTAGGATTGGTATCACCATAAAGAAGATTATAACGAATGCATAGGCGGTAACAATAACATTGTAGATCTGATCATCTCCTAGCACAGTTCCTGGTTGGGCTAGTTCTGCTCCAATTAGGAGGCTTAAGGCGGTGCCTACTATCCCTGCTCATGCGCCAAATAGCAGGTACAGTATTTCAATATTTTTGTGGTTAGTTGAAAACAATCAATGATTGATGAACATAAGTTGGCGGGGGAGGCGGGGCGTGATAAAATGGCTGAGCAAGCATTAGACCGTAAATCTAAAGACACAGGTCGAGGCCTCTTTTTACCAGCCCTGTGGTGATTTCTCATGTTGAATTGCAAATTCAAAGGAGCAGCTTGAATCTTGCCGGTTATTTTTATAAAATATTACCCTTCTATATGCTCTTTCTTAGGAAGCAATTATAAAACAAAGGAATAAACAAGCAAATAATCAAAAAACGAAGACCCTGGGTTGAGGGAACGTGGGATACATGAACAGACAAGTGTAGGGAAATCCCAGGAAATCATAGGATAGCTATGCAGAAGTCCTAGAACACAATCTAGTTCAGACAGAGCAGGAGAAAAGGTTTCCATTAGGATGCCTTTAAGGGAAAAAACAAACCACTATCACTTTCAGAGAGGCTTAACAATTCTTTTGAGGTTTAGGGAAGAACGATCAAAATAAGCAAATGACTACTTTAAAAAATCATTCATGGTACTCGCAGTGGCTCATGCCTGTAATCCCAGCACTTTGGGAGACCGAGGTGGGCGGATCACTAGCTCAGGAGTTTGAGACCAGCCTGACCAACATGGTGAAACCCCATCTCTACTAAAAATACAAAAATTAGCCGGGCATGGTGGTGGGCGCCTGTAATCCTAGCTACTTGGGAGGCTGAGGCAGGAGAGTTGCTTGAACCCAGAAGACAGAGGTTGCAGTGAGCTGAAATTGTGCCATTGCACTCCAGCCTGGGCAACAGAGCAAAAAAACAAAACAAAACAAAACCAAAACAAAAAAATCATCCTTCGAATAGTATTTAGTTGTTTAAACTGTGTATGTAGATTGCTTTTATGCAACATTAAAATTTAAAATATTCCCTCAAGAGTGAAAGACATAAGTGTAAAGGTATCATATACCATTTTATGTAATGGTGTGTCCATTAGCAGGAGACTGGTTAAATTGCGGTACTGCCAAATGATAGAATACTATGTATTCTTCAAAAGGAATGAGATAGACTCTAGATGTATACTGAGTCAAAAAATGTCCTAGATATATGTTTAAGGGAAAAAAAATACAGGTTTCAAAAATTATATCCATAATGTGATCCTATTTTTTAAAGTAAAAGCAAGTCTTAGAAATACACATTACTTGATGCATAGAAAAACAAAAAGTTGGGGGAATTGTGGAATTTTATTTTCTAATTTAATAATTTTTATGTTGAATTGTTTATAATGAAAATGGACTTTGTGTATGCAGAAAAAATCAACACAGATGAATTTCTAATAAGATTATTTTGGGCTTATAAATCAATTTTTCCATCGCTCCAGTTAACAATATTCATTCATTAAACTATTGCGTTGGGTATTAGACAGACAGAGATGAATAAAATACATTTTCTGCCTTTAATTTTATCACACTACAGCGGAACAGTTTTTCAAGTGCTCTGTGTTTCAGGGGTGCAATATGTGTTTTGATCTGAATTTCATTTTCAAAACAGGTTTTGTTTTTTTTGAGACAGTCTTGCTCCCTCTCCCAGGCTGGAGTGCAGTGGTATGACCACGGCTCTTACAGCCTCTGTCTCCGAGGCTCAAAGAATCCTCTTGCTTCAGCCTCCTGAGCAGCTGGGACTACAGGTGTGCACCAACCTGCCTGGCTAATTTTTTGATTTTCTGTAGAGATGAGGTTTTGCTGTGTTGCCCAGGGTGGTCTCTGACTCCTGAGCTCTAGTGATCCTCTTGCCATGACCTCCCAAAGTGCTGAGATTACAGGCCCAAGCCACCGTGCCTGGCCCAAAACATATTTTAAATATTTAAAAACCTATAATAAATATCAATTAATTAATATAATAAATTGTATTTTATTTATTTATTTTTTCAAGACAGAGTCTCACTACTCTGTTGCCCAAGTTGGAGTGCAGTGGAGTGATCTCAGCTCACTGTAACCTCTACCTCCTGAGTTCAAGTGATTCTCGTGTGTCAGCCTCCTGAGTAGCTGGGATGACAGGTGTGTGCCACCATGCTTGGCTAATTTTTGTATTTTTAGTAGAGATGGGGTTTCACCATGTTGGCCAGGCTGGTCTCGAACTCCTGTCCTCAAGTGATCCACCCGCCTCAGCCTTGGATTATAGGTGTGAGACACCATGTCCGGCCAATATAATAAGGTTGTAGCTTTACATTGGTCTTTTTATTAGTATCACACTCTAACCAACTGAGCTAACTGGCCAGGTACATTGTTTTTCTTTTTTTTGTAGATGGAGTTTCATTCTTGTTTCCTCGGCTGGAGTGCAATGGTATGATCTTGGCTCACCGGAACCTCTTCCTCCCAGGTTCAAGCAATTCTCCTGCCTCAGCCTCCCAAGTAGCTGGGATTACAGGCGTGTGCCACCATGCCTGGCTAATTTTGTATTTTTAGATAAAAAGTAACAATAGAATAAGGAACTACCCTCTACTTGTCACCTTGCTTCAACAATTATTGATATTCTGCCATTCTCATAGCATCTATATCTCCATTTGATCTACTTTTTTTCCCAATAAGTATTTTCCATTGCTCCCATTTTAAGTCTGAGTCTGCCTAGTTGCAGAGCAATTAAAAGAACACTTTTGGCCAGGCACGGTGGCTCATGCCTGTAATCCCAGCATTTTGGGAGGCCCAGGTGGGCAGATCACAAGGTCAGGAGTTTGAGATCAGCCTGGCCAATATGGTGAAACCCTGTCTCTACTAAAAATACAAAAGTTAACCAGGTGTGATGGTGGGCACCTATAGTTCCAGCTACTCAAGAGGCTGAGGCAGGAGAACCGCTTGAACCTGGCGGTGGAGGTTGCAGTGAGCCGAGATTGTGCCACTGCACTCCAGCCTGGGCAACAGACTGAGACTCTGTCTAAAAAACAAAACAAAACAAAACAAAAACACTGTTACCATTTGCAATTACTTATCTGTATTAATCAGGATTTTCTTGATATTGCTCAACCCAAACAAAATACAGAAATATTTTGGATACTGAAACTATAATTTATAAACCCTAATTTCAAATTGTAGTGCTCACCAAAATAACCTTGTTTTCTGAGATTACTTTTTTTTTTTTTACATTAGATCTTTCTTCAGGGGCTAAAATGAATACATAAACATTGCTTTTAAAATTTCAAATAGTACAAAGAGGATGTATACAAAAGGACATGTTCTTCCTCTCTCTACCCCTCCCAGTTCCCCTTTACAGAGGCCAGTTTCTTGGGAGAACCTCCAGAGATAGTCTATGCATGTGCATACAACTACACATATAACTAAAGTCTTTAAAAAGCAAAGGCTATTGGTATATACACTGTTCTAGATCATATTTTTGTTTAATTAGCATACTTTTTTTGAGACAGAATCTCACTCTTTTGCCAGGCTGGAGTGCAGTGGTGTGATCACGGCTCACTGCGAACTCCCCATCCTGGGTTCAAGTGGTTCTTGTGCCTCAGCCTCCTGAGTAGCTGGGATTACAGGTGCACACCACCATGCCCAGCTAATTTTTGTATTTTCAGTGGCAAGACAAGGTTTCACCATGTTGGCCAGGCTGGTCTTGAACTCCTGGCCTCAAGTGATCTGCCTGCCTCAGCTTTCCAAAATGCTGGGATTACAGGTGTGAGCCACCGTTCCTGGCCTCAATGAACATACATTTTGATACATAGATTGAAGAGTTTCTGAAAGGATACAAAAACTGCTGGTATAGTGGAAACCATTTCTCTGAAAGTACAACGTCAATGAACCAAAAGAGGAGAGAGCTGGGGGTTTTGCCGTGTTGGTCAGGCTGGTCTCAAACTCCTGACCAAAAGCACAATACTGTGCTTTTCTTTCTTTCTTTCGTTTTTTTTTTGGAGACAGAGTCTTGGTCTGTCGCCAGGTGCCAGGCTGGAGTGCAGTGGCGTGATCTTGGCTCACTGCAACCTCTGCCTCCCGGGTTCAAGCAATTCTCATGCCTCAGCCTCCTGAGTAGCTGAAACTACAGGTGTGCACCACCACACCCAGCTAATTTTTTTGTATTTTTAGTAGAGACGGGGTTTCACCATGTTGGCCAGGATGGTCTCGATCTCTTGACTTCGTGATCCGCCCACCTGGGCCTCCGAAAGTGCTGGGATTACAGGCTTGAGCCACCGCGCCCAGCCTGTGCTTTTCTTTTTTTTGAGACAGAGTCTTGCTCTGCCATCCAAGCTTCAATGCAGTTCTGCCATCTCAGCTCACTGCAACCTCTGCCTCCCAGGTTCAAGCAATTCTCCTGCCTCAGCCTCCCGAGTAGCTGGGAATACAGGCGGGCGGCAACACACCCGGCTAATTTTTTGTATTTTAGTAGAGACGGGGTTTCAGCATGTTGGTCAGGATGGTCTTGCTCTCCTGACCTTGTGATCCACCCGCCTCGGCCTCCCAAAGTGCCGGGATTACAGGAGCCACCGTGCCCTGGCCTTAAGTCAAATCTTGACAGAATATTGAAGCATGGCAGAAAAGTAGATTGTTTTAAGTGGTAATATTCACCATTTCCAAACATAATTTCTTTGGTTCTCCTTCTTCTTCCCTTTTTTCTTCTTCCCAGCATGTTAGGTACAACATATCTTGAGCAGCTGCTGGTCTGTTGAATGTCATCCTGACTGGGCATGATGGCTCATGCCTGTAATCCCAGCACTTTGGGAGGCCAAGGCAGATGGATCATTTGAGCCCAGGAATTCAAGACCATACTGGCCAACATGGAGAAACCCCATCTCTACTAAAAATACAAAAATTAGCTGGGCAAGGTGGCATGCATCTGTAGTTCCAGCTACTTGGGAGGCTGAGGTGGTAAAATCACCTGAGTCTGGAGTTCAAGGCTGCATTGAGCAGTGATCACACCACTGTACTCCAGCCTGGGCAACGGAGTGAGACCCTGTCTCAAGAGTCTCTCGGAAAAAAAAAAAAGAAAGTCACTACCCTACTGTAGTGAAAGGATGCTGGAATATGAGTCGAAGGACCCAAGTTCTAATTTTAGGAAGCCATTTAACATCTTTAGTGTCCTTATTTATACCATGAAGATACCATATGCTTGCCTTTTTTATTAGATTTTTGAGACAATCTGCTGGTTAAGAGTACCATCCTATGGTGAAATCAAAGTGACTTTGGAGTCTAAAATCATGGGTTTGAAATCAGTTGGTTTTTTATTTTATTTTATTTTTTCTGCTGTGAATGGTATAGTTGCCAAATCATTCATTCCATTAGCAGGAAATTATTGAGTTTCTGCCATATGCCAGCCTCTGGTAGGCATAAAGATACAAGGGTGAACAAGACAGACAGGATCTTAAATTGTCATTTTTTTTAGCACTTAGTGTGTACCAGGCACTGTGGTAAGGCAGAGAAGTAATGCTAAATCCCTAGGTAGCCTCACGTGCTCACGCAGGTGCAAATGACATCTATGTGCTGAAACCTCATGGTCTGACTTCTCTGAAACTGAGTCTTAAATATCCAACATATATTTTATTTATTTATTTATTTTGAGATGGAGTCTTGCTCTGTTGCCCAGGCTGGAGTGCAATGGCACGATCTTGCTTCACTGCAACCTCCGTCTCCTGGGTTCAAGTGATTCTCCTGCCTCAGCCTCTCAAGTAGCTGGGATTACAGGTGCCCTCCATGGCACCCAGCTAATTTTCATATTTGTAGTAGAGATGGGGGTTTTGCCATGTTGGTCAGGCTGGTCTCAAACTCCTGACCAAAAGTGACCCGCCCATCTCAGCTTCCCAAAGTGCTGGGATTACCAACATCTGGCCCCAACATATATTTTAAATAATTCATTAGAAATCAAACCTAGTATGTCCAAACCTAAACTGATTTCAATACCATGGCTATTCCTCCCTCCACTCTACTCTTTCTCTATAAACACCCCACTATCTACCAAGATGTTCAAGCCAGAAATCTGGGGGACTTCCCTGAGAGACCTCCCATCCCTCCCATCACCTGCAAGACAAATTAACTCTATCTAGAAGGTAGGTCTTGAATCCATCCACTTTTTCTGTCTCTGAAATCACCCTTGCTCAGACTTCTTTGCAGTGGACGCCTCACGATTTTCCTTACTTCCTGCTCTCCTACAAGCCATTCTCCATACAGTAGCCAGAGTGGATTCCCAGCGCGAAAGCAACAGCAACAGTAGCGGCAGAAATAACAAACACAAACAAAACAAATAAACAAAACTGAAAATACAAGTATTCTTTTATTCCCAAGCCTTCCCAAGAAGACTCTTCCTCTGGGTTCTGGAGCTTCTGTTGTGCTACTCTGGATGAATTAATTAGAGATGCAGAAATGGTGAGGTCAGAAAGAACAGATTGATATACTTTAGTTTAGCAAAGGCAGGGAGTTATTCAAGCAGCAAGCATGGAGCCTAGGAGGTAAGAGAATGAGGCCAAAGCAAGAAGAGCCAGGTCCAGGTCTGGCCTATTTTTAGAGAGATGAGAGATTGGAGGATGTTGCTGTGTTGTGATGAGTAAAACTTGGAGACAAAGATCAAGGGTTTTTAAAATCATGTCTATTGAGACTCATGGAAAGAAATTCCCCTTTAATAACCTTTTATCATATATAAAATATCATACTTCATAGATTTCAGTAAATATTAGCTAGCCTTTCATTTCTACTTTAACTGGCTTCTGCTGTTCCTTTTGAGTGAGACACTGTGCTGATGGCGGCAATGAGTGGGCTCAACTCTATTCAAAATACATTATTGTGCTTAGAATAAAATCTGAATCTTTTACAAGGGTCTAAAAATCTATGAATCTATGCAGCTATTTTCTGTTTAAAATGTTCTTTCCATGATGGCCCATGATGGCTCATTCTCTCTCTCTCTCTCTCTCTCTTTTTTTTTGAGATGGAGTCTCGCTCTGTTGCCCATGCTGGAGTGCAGTGGTACAATCTTGGCTCACTGCAACCTCTGCCTCCTGGGTTCAAGCAATTTTCCTGCCTCCCGAGTAGCTGGAACTACAGGTGTCAGCCACCACGCCTGGCTAAGTTTTGTATTTTTAGTAGAGACAGGATTTCACCATTTTAGTCAGACTCCTGACCTGGTCTCAAACTCCTGACCTCAGTTGACTCACCTGCCTCAGCTTCCCAAAGTGATGTGATTACAGTCGTGAGCCACCATGCTCGGCCAACTCATTCTTATCTTTTGGGTCTCATCTTAACTTTAGGAAGGACTTCTCACCTAGCTTAGCTAGATCGCTACTGTTCTTTTTGATGGCACTCTGTGTGTGTGTGTGTGTGTGTGTGTGTGTGTGTGTGTGTGTTTTACAGATTTTTGCAAGTGATCATCTATCTATCTATCTATCTCTTTATTTTTGAGATGGAGTCTCGCTCTGTTGCCCAGGCTGGAGTACAGTGGCACCATCTTGGCTCACTGCAACCTCCGCCTCCCAGGTTCAAGTCATTCTCCTGTCTCAGCCTCCCAAGTAGCTGAGACTATAGGTGTGGGCTACCACGCTTGGCTAATTTTTGTATTTTTGGTAGAAACGGGGTTTCACCATGTTGGTCAGGCTGGACTCGAACTCCAGACCTCATGATCCGCCCACCTCAGCTTCCCAAAGTGCTGGGATTACAGGCATGAGCCACCGCGCCTGGCCAAGTGGTCATTTATTTATACGTGTAGTTATATGTGTGCACACCCATGCATGTTTCATTTACTTGCTTAGTGTCTTCAGCAGATGTAAAGTCCATGAGGACAAGGAGCTTATGGGTTTGCTCATCACTGTAAAGCCATCACAGTGCTCTGCACATAGAAGGCAGTCAATGAATATTTGTTGAGTGAATAAATAAGCTCTTGTGGAGGTTAACACTGAGAAGGAAATACAGACACTGAACAAATAATCGTGTTATGATGTCTATAACAGGGAAGTATGATGTTACTGTAAACCCAGGGAAACTAACTTAAGTGTGGGGCGGGGGCGGGTATGACAACCCAGGCCTCCATGATCTCACAACTGAGTAGAAGTTGGCCACGTGACACGAGTAAGGCATTTTCCAAGGAGAAAAACTAGCATGCATGAGGGACAGGATGAGAGTATTGCATTTTTGGTGGAAATGAAAGACGAGCAGTTTGGTGGGAGCCTAGGGAGGAAGAGAGGTTGGAGGTGGGCCCATGGAAGTTATGGTAAGCCTCAGGACTGGGAGATTGGTTCTAAGAGGAAGCTTTAGGCTGTGTAGTGAGGTGATTACGTTTGTGGTTTTAAGAGACCACTATAGATGTGTGGAGAATGGAAAGCTTGGAGAAGTAGGGTGGGGCAGAGATGACCTTGGGAGACTGGCTAAGTAAGAGTAAGAGTGCAGGCCAGAGAAGATAGAGGCTTGGCTGGAAGGGATGGCAGGCCTGGAGAATAGTAGTAGATTCATGGGAAATTTAGGAACAAGAGTAGTTAAGATACAACAATTCACTGGCCTTACCCCAAGGAAGGGGGAGAGCCAAGAGGACTTCTAGGGTTTTGATTTAGACTATTTAGCAGACGGTGGTACCACTGACTGAGATAGGGAAGACTGCAAGAAAAGTCGGTTGTTGGTGGTGGAGAGATGATGAATTTACTTGTGGGCAAGGCTTGTGGTACCTGTGAGATATAGGAGATGAGAGGCCAAGCAGGCACTTGAAGAGATGGCAGTGTGACAGTCAGTGGAATTCTGGGCACAAATGCAGCTTCCAGTCTCGGGAGTGAGAGGCTTAGATGGGGTCCTCAGGGCTCAGCCTCCTGAGTAGCTGGGATTACAGGTGCATGCCATCATGCCCAGCTAATTTTTTGTATTTTTAGTAGAGACGGGGTTTCACTGTGTTAGCCAGGATGGTCTTGATCTCCTAACCTTGTGATCTGCCCACCTCAGCCTCCCAAAGTGCTAAGATTACAGGCGTGAGCCACCGTGCCCGCCGGGACTCTTTTTTTTTTTTTTTGAGACAGAGTCTTGCTCTTTCACCAGGCTGGAGTGCAGTGGCACCATCTTGGCTCACTCCGCCTCCCAGGTTCAAGTGATTCTCGTGCCTCAGCCTCCCCAGTAGCTGGGATTACAGGCACGTGCCACCACGCCCAGCTAATTTTGTATTTTTAGTAGAGACAGGGTTTCTCCATGTTCGTCAGGCTGGTCTTGAACTTCCGCTTGGACTCCCAAAGTGTTGGGATTATAGGCGTGAGCCACCGTGCCTAGCCAGGACTCTTACTTTTTAAGGGTCAGATTGAGAAGAAGCCAGCAAAAGTGACCAAGGCACAGTCAGAGAGGTAAGAAGGACACCCAGAAATGTGTAGTGCTATGGACACACATTTGGCCTAAGACAAATTTCAGTGAAGTAGCAGTCAGATTTTAAGTACAGAATATCACTCAGTAGTTCCAAGTTTTTATAATTCTCCTTTTTATTAGGAAATCACGTATCAACACTTCCTGGGGAAAAAACCTCTCTTTTTTTGTTTTTAGACATAAGGTCTCACACTGTCACCCAGGCTGGAGTGCAGTGGTGCAATCACAGCTCACTACAGCCTCCAACTCCTGGGTTCAGAGGACCCTCTCACTTCAGCCTCCTGAGTAGCTAGGACTACAGGTGCGTGTTACCTGGCTAATTAAAAAAATATATATATTTTTTGACTCAGAGTCTCACTCTGTTGCCCAGGCTGAAGTGCAGTGGTGTGATCTCAGCTCACTGCAACCTCTACCTCCCGAGTTCAAGTGATTCTCGTATGTCAGCCTCCTGAGTAGTTAGGATGACAGGTGTGTGCCATCATGCTTGGCTAATTTTTGTATTTTTAGTAGAGATGGGTTTTTGTTATGTTGGCCAGGCTGGTCTCAAACTCCTGGCCTCAAGTGATCCATTCGCCTCAGTCTCTCAAATTGTTGGGATTACAGGCATAAACCATTGCGCCTGGCCCTAATTTAAAAAATTTCCATAGAGATGGAATCTTGTTATGTTACTCAGGCTGGTCTCAAACTCTTGGGCTCCCAAAGTGTTGGGATTACAAGTGTGAACCACTGTGCCTGGCTCTATTTTCGTTCTTTTTTGAGACAGGGTCTCACTGTGTCACCCAGCCTGGAGTGCAGTGGTGCGTTCATGGCTCACTGCAGACTTGACCACCCAGGTTCAGGTGATCTTCCTGTCACAGCCTCCTGAGTAGCTGATATTACAAGTGTGCGCCACCATGTACAGCTAATTTTTAAATTTTTGTAGAGATAGGGTTTTGCCATGTTGCCTAGGATGGTCTTGAACTGCTACACTCAAGGCATCTGCCCATCTTGAGGCTTATGCCTTTTATACAATTAATTATTATAATCACAATGGATGCATAATTTTGATTTTTTTATTTTAAAGTTTAAGGAATTTGTGATTTCTTAATTACCATTTTGATGGCTGTATAATGTTCCATTCAATGATATTTTAGAGGTTAGTGGGAGGATAGGGCTAATTCTATAATAAAAAAAGGAAGAAAAGAAACCACTACAGGACAATAAACTTTTTCATAAGACCCATCTTCCTTTACCATGGCAGTATCATTGTAGTTAAGCAAGCACATGAGCAAATGAGCCTATCAATCATTTTGTCTTCTTGAAGTTTAAATACAGACAAACCAATTTCAATATGTTGCTTCTTGTCTACAATGTTTTTTTTTTTGAGATAAGAGTTTCACTCTTGTTGCCCAGGCTGTATTGCAATGGCATGATCTCGGCTTACTGAAACCTCCACCTCCAGGGTTCAGGCGAGTCTCCTGCCTCAGCCTCTTGGGTAGGAGTAGCTGGGATTATAGGCATGCACCACCATGCCAGACTAATTTTGTATTTTTAGTAGAGACAGGTTTTCTCCATGTTGGTCAGGCTGGTCTCAAACTCCTGACCTCAAGTGATCTGCCTGCCTTGGCCTCCCAAAGTGATGGGATTACAGGTATGAGCCACCACACCCAGCCTCTTGTCTACAATTTTATACAGTCACGTTTCAACCTTGGTGAGAAAATAGGAAAATTTAAATTACATCTGAAGAAGAGCAGGGTTAAAGTAGAGAGAGAGATGTTTATTTTATTGATCTTTGAAATACAAGGACTCTCTTCATAGATAAGCAAGCAAACTAAAAACCAATACATCACCTTGATGCATTGTTTTCTTTGAATCTTGAACAACAGATAATGAAGTCAAGGGCAGGAGTAAATTATGCTTTTATTCATTGCCATTAAATCTTAAAAACAGACTGAAGAGCTTTAAGGTATCCAAGCAAGTTTTTCTTTTCTTTTTAGCATTCTTTAATAATTTTATACTTTTATTAAAAAAAAATTTTTTTTTGAGACAGGGTCTCACTCTGTCTCCCAAGCTGGAGTACAGTGGCATGATCTCAGCTCACTGCAACTTTTGCCTCCCTGGCTCAAGCAATCCTCCTACTTCACAAATATCCTTTAGTACAAAGGGGGCTGAAATGGTTAATTACCTGCTTTAATTGAAGTGTGCTCTCATTTGTTTAAATTTAAGCCCTAAACTGATGAGTGAGGTAAGCTGTCAAATAAGATGAAAAAGAGGAATATTCTAGAACTGTAGGTCTGAGTTTCTGTAGGAAACATAACTAGAAGCAAAAGGCGAAATGGCTCCATCAGATCTCATGACTGAGCCAACGACATTTTTAAGCTCTTTGATCTAGTGAAATCAGTTGATTTAATGAAATCTAGTAAGATCTGCTGAAATCAGTTATTTAGCTCAGGCAGGCTAAAAGCGTCTTGCCACCAACAAAGATGTCTCTAGTTTGCTGATATCCAAATCAATTGATCAGGAAGCTAAGGACACTAGGGCTGCAGGACTCCCTTTGGATTAATTCAGTAAATATGTACTGAGGTTCCTGCTTTGCACAATATAACATACCACATTTGGCTTCCATGACATCCTTATTTATTCACTTTTTGAGACAGAGTCTCAAATATATATATATACATATATATAAAATTAGCCAGGTGTGGTAACATGCACCTGTAGTCCTAGAAGTGGGAAGATCCTCTGAGCTCAGGAGTTTGAGGCTGTAGTGAGCCCAGGCTGCAGTGCAGTGGAGCAATCTCAGTTCACTGTGGCCTTCAACTCCCAGATTTCAAGTGATTCTCGTGCCTGAGCCTCCTGAGTAGCTGGAATTATAGGCATGCGCCACCACGCCTGTTTTGTATGTTTAGTAGAGGCAAAATTACATAGTAGTAATTTTGTATTTTTAGTTTCTCCATGTTGGCCAGGCTGGTCTCAAAAGCCTGACCTCAAGTGATCCGCCTCAGCCTCCCAAAGTGCTGGGATTACATCCTTATTTAAAGGTGTATGTTCTCTATCCATTGTTTTCAGACCAGACTTGGCTCTTTGCATGGATCCTGTTGGTAGTTTCCTGTATGCTCCTATCCAGTGAGAAGCTTTTTGTCCTCACTCCAGGCTGTAGGGGGGCAGATAGTGATGTCAGATCTATCCAGAGCACCAGCCAACTTAAGGCAGGTTCCTGGCCTAAGGGGTTGGAGCTTTCTCTGTGGAGGGGTAGAGGGGAGGAGAAAGGGGAACGGATGGTAAGGAGAGATGTGGGTCTCTAAATCACATGGAGACTGTGGAAGTGCTGACCACCTACACACCACATTCTTATATAATCCTTGGTTAATAATCATAACAACAGTATGAAGCACATGGTATTGTTTAACTGCATTTTACAGATAAGGAGACTGGCTAGTGACCTACCCAAGGTCACAGAGTAAGTCGTGGACGTGGGATTTGAATTTCCTCTCTAGGTCTTTAAAAGCCTTCCACCACCGCGCACAGGGACCCAGTAGGATTTCACGTCCAGAGTGAATCATACCATGCCCTCCACTCCCACATTTTTACACGACGAAATCTGTCTAGCATGTACAACTAATAAAAATAGTAGAGGGAAAAGACGTCATGAGTAGGCAATTTACAGCCAGAGAGATGGGAGTGCAGGTTTTGGGTCCACCATTTTTTTTTTTTATTGATAAGGAGCCCTTTAGGTCATTTTAGTACTAGTGTCACTGCCTGCCTTCCTGAGTCTTTGCCACAACAAAGACTCGTTTCCTCCACTAGACAAAAATATGGATGGCTGACCCAGTTCTGTCTCAATGATCATAAGAATCAAATAAGGCGATCTGTAAACGATAGCACTTTACAAACTGGTAAGGTAGCAGCCGTATTTCCAAAGTATCAGGGAACAGCAAACAGCCGATTAAAATAAAGTCTTGATTACTTGAGATACAGGAGGGTAGAAATAACATGTGGTAACTGAACTCTATAGATACTATCTAAAATCGCATTCTAACAGGCAAGTTTAATCTTTCTGAGATTTGCCTCTTCCTAGAGCTTTACAAAATAAGAAAGAAGAGGGGTGTAAAATGCCAGTAAGATTAGTTAAATTTCTTCTCCTTTTGAGCCCTGCCCATAGGTAGATAGATTTAGGGCAGAACAAAAAGATTAAGAATAAAAGCCCGAAGGAGAGGCCCGTACATGTGCATACACAATGAATACTGGGGTAAGGAAACGAGTTATGCGGAAAAGGCTTCATATCATCCCTGTGGACTGCTCCAGGTCTGGACATTCCCTTTGTCAACCTTCCAGAGTCTGAGTCCCCAGGGCTCTCCCCACGGCGGGAAGAGAAGGCGCGCGTGGATAGGCGCGCGCGTACACGGGCACTCACGTGTACACACACACGCGCGCACACTACACATACACACACTGCCCGTTTCCTCCGCTCCCTCCCCGCGGGGGGCGGATCTCTTTCTCTTTAAAGAGCAGACGGTCTCCGCTCACACCCAGGCTCTCAAGGCCTCGGGGGCCCGGGACCCGAGCTGCTCGCAGCCAATGGGAGTGGTGGAGCGGCTCGAGCGCGGCTGACGCTGCACCAATGGGCGCTCGCGGGGGGCGGGGGCAGCCGAGGAGACACTATTGTTGATGAGGAGCGGCGGCGGCGGCGGCGGCGGCTGCACCACCTCGTTGCTGCCGGTCCCAGCCCCGGCCCAGTCGCACCCCGCACCCCGGAGTCCGGCTTCGTCACCCCGTCGCGGGGGCCTGCCCTGCGGCCTCGAGAATCCTACCCCTGCAGCCCAACAACAACAAACCCCCCCGTCTCGCCCAGTCACCGGGGAGGGGGGGACAATGTCCCAGCGGGTGAGGCGCAATGGGTCCCCCACGCCGGCCGGCTCCCTTGGGGGTGGTGCGGTCGCCACGGCCGGGGGACCCGCGAGCCGCTTGCAGCCCATGAGGGCGACGGTTCCGTTCCAGCTGAAGCAGCAGCAGCAGCAACATGGCAGCCCCACGCGGAGCGGCGGCGGCGGCGGCGGCGGCGGCAACAACAACGGTGGCTGCTGTGGTGGCGCCTCAGGCCCCGCAGGCGGCGGCAGTAGCGGCGGCCCGCGCACCGCTTCGCGCAGCACCAGCCCCACGCGCGGCGGCGGGAACGCGGCCGCGCGCACCAGCCCCACGGTGGCCACGCAGACGGGCGCGTCCGCGACGTCCACGCGAGGCACCAGCCCCACGCGCGGCGCTGCGCCCGGGGCTCGCGGGAGCCCCCCACGGCCGCCGCCGCCGCCGCCGTTGCTTGGTACCGTGTCGTCGCCCAGCTCGTCGCCCACCCACCTGTGGACCGGCGAGGTGAGCGCGGCCCCACCCCCAGCCCGCGTCCGGCATCGGAGGAGGTCTCCGGAGCAGAGCCGAAGCTCGCCGGAGAAGAGGAGCCCCAGCGCCCCGGTTTGCAAAGCAGGTAAGTGCTGGGGGTCGCGCAGCGAGGGGGAGGCGGCGGCGGCGGGAAGGGGTCCCGGGCGCGCGCTGCCATCGCGCGGGGACTGCAGCGCTGCCGCGGAGCCCGGGTGGCTGGGGGCGGGGCTGGGGGCGGTGCCGGGCGGTGGGGACCGGGCAGTGCGGCCCCGCCTTTCCCGGGCCTGCCTTGTGCCCCGTTTCCCTGCCTCATTCATCCCTCTGTCCGCCCCGCTCGGCTCCCTGGCGGTGGAGGTGCAGCCGCTAAACCTTGGGCTTGGGCTGATGAGTGTTAATGATAAACCTGGCGTCCTGGCCTTCCGCTCGTTACTGCTCACCCTCCCTCGAGGGTGAGGCTAGGAGTGGTTTGTCATTTTGTTTTAGGGACAAGGTTACTGTTGACATAGCCCATGTCTGCTGCTTCTAAATATTTCTGTTCACAAAACAGTCTCAGATCTGGGGTACTGAATGCATTAGTAGTGGCAGATTTGGATCACTGAACAGACGAGGCTGAGACCCGTGTTTGAGCATTTCCCAAGACTTGATAAATGGGTATAGCAAGAAGTGAGAATTAAGCAAGATTCCTTAGGAAGGTTTATGGGTTTTGTCTGAGGCTCTGGGTGTATTTCTGATTTTGTGTACTGATTCTGTGTTTTGAATGTAGAAAAGCAGAATCCAGTGTTTGTCTCCATCTTGTTATTGTTTTAGGGAGCTAACATTCGTTGTTTTTCTGTTTACCTGGAAGCTTTCTTAGGAAAAGTCCTGAATGGAGCTGTTGGGTGCCCATGGAGTCATTCATAAAGAGTAACTCAAAAGAGAAATTCAGACTGGGGGAAATGGAAAGGGATAAAATTTATCATCTTGTTGCCTTGAGAAAAGAAATGGGTGGTTTTTGGTTATATATTCATTTTTGTCAACATATATCTTTGTCTTTCTCTGTCTGGGGAACTTCTGTTAGAATCCTCCAGGCAGAATCGTTTGGAATTTGAGGAAACAAATTCAGATGAAATAGTTTCTGAAATGGAAAGAGTAGGATGACTCTTACTTACTATTTATTTTATGAAAGGTTTTAGATAATACTATTTTGGAGAGAATTGTCCTGGAAAATGACGAATAGTGTTTTCTTTTTTTTTGAGATGGAGTCTTTGTCGCCAGGCTGGAGTGCAGTTACGCTCATTGCAACCTCTGCCTCCCGGGTTCAGATGCTTCTCCAGCCTCAGCCTCCGCAAGTAGCTGGGATTACAGGCGACCGCCACCACGGCCGGCTAATTTTTGTATTTTTAGTAGAGACGGGGTTTCACCATGTTGGCCAGGCTGGTCTTGAACTCCTGACCTCAGGTGATCCTCCCGCCTCAGCCTCCCAAAATGCTGGGATTACAGGTGTAAGCCACTGCGCCTGACCCAGAGCAGTTTTAAACCTTTTGAGAATGCAGAATGCTTTTCTAAAATTGTGATAAAAGTACTAGACTTCCTCTCCTGGCTTCATAACCTCTGTCACCTACTGAACAACTACTATATGGCAGGTGGTTTTTATGCAAAATCTCAATCTCATTTAACCCTCACTAGCTTTTAGAGAGGGTAAGTAACAAGTGGCAGAGTTAGTATTTATTTGAACTCTGGTCAGTTGTACTCCAAAGATGATGTTTTTATATTATATCAAGAAAGTGACATCATGATGTGTAGGATAGAACCTGGGAAATGTATATCACACCAAAATTACATATACTTAGTTAAGATATACTTAGACATTTAATGAACAAAACTGCTTCAGTCCTTCAGCCTTCTGGAGCCAGCATAGTGCATCAGGTGGAAGGGAAAGAGCTGCTTATAAGTGAGCACTAGAGGTGGCAGAAGGAGGTGCAACCCGCAGCCTGGTAACAGAATCTGGCTCTCTTAACAACTGTTTGGCACTTGGAGAAACACGCTGAGAAGAACTGGGTTGATTTAAGTATTAGCAACTTGTGGCAGAAGGTGCTCGCTCTCTCTGATCTCTCGGAGGGCTCTGTTTCCTGGGATCTGAGGCTACTCCTGTGCCCACTCTTCATGTTTTTGAAAGCTCCCCTTCCCCAGATCATCCTATAGAGTATTTGATCCTCATTAGCTCCCCTACCAAAAAAAAAAAAAAAATCCGGAAAAATAAAAACTCTTATTTTTCTAGTGCTGCACTTTCACCTAGATGTGAGAAATATTATCTGTTATTAAGTCATACTCTAGTGTGAATGTCTCAGTTTCTTTCTTAGGAATTGTTTCACTCTTCTAAATATCCATGCAGAATAGAAGAAAGTATTTTCAGATTTCAAGTGTTCATAACACACAAACTACAATTAAATCATTTGCTGTTTTTATATGACTAGATCTGGAAGGAGAGTCTTTGTAAACTCCAGACCCCCCCTTTTTTTTCTTTCTTTCTTTTTTTTTTTGAAACGGAGTTTTGCACTTGTAGCCCAGGCTAGAGTGCAATGGTGCCATCTCAGTTCACTACAACCTCCGCCTTACTGGTTCAAGTGATTTTCCTCCCTCAGCCTCCCAAGTAGCTGGGATTGCAGGCACCCACCACCAGCCCAGCTAATTTTTGTATTTTTATTAGAGATGGGGTTTTGCCATGTTGGCCAGGCTGGTCTCGAACTCCTAACCTCAGGTGATCCACCTGCCTCGGCCTCCCAAAATGCTGGGATTACAGGCTTGAGCCACCACATCGGGCCTCTCACCCCCTTTTTGATTAAAGGGAGGCTACCACCAGTTTGCAGTGTTGATGAAGTGTAAAAATCCCTACTGCAAAGGGGAAGGGCCTACCCCACATATTTCTATAAACTTCATAGCACTCAAGTTTCAGGTTCCATCTAGATCAGGCTGTTGGCTTCCAGGTATCTTATCAGCTGAACTGAATGCCCTAACCTTTGTTAGGGATCCAGTATCTCGGAGTCCCTAAGTTGAAGGTGTCAAGATCCCTACCCAGTTGCTTTATTCTTCTGGAGTTAGAGTTGTTTGGCTCATGGCTGATGTAGAATTTCCTACTCTTGACTACTATAAAATAATCCAAGCACCTATCCCTGACAGATATTTTAAACTTCCCACCTTTAGTGACTGTCATCTCCATAGCAAAGCTGTTTGTCATTAGGATCTGAGGTATGTTTAGAAAAGGTGTCTAGGCAACAGTGTTAACCAGGAAGTTTTTGTGCCTTCCCTGATTTTACCCAACTTTGTTTTATTTATTAAAATGTCAAATAGATTACAAATGGAGAGATGGTACAACATAGAGGTTAGGATATACTTTGGGTAAGCAGTTTGGATTTAATACCTGTGTTCCACCAACTAGAAACCGTGTGATAGGGAAAGTTATCTTTCTTATCTGTGAAATGGATGGTAATATCTACTTTATATGATAGTAGGGATTAAATAAGGAAACCTGAGAAACAGCACAGTACCTCAGTATAAAAGTTAGCTGTTGTGTATCATATTAGTTTTGCTTCTAGTTTTAGTGTATGTAACATAAATTGCCAGTGTAGGTTCAGTTTTCATGGTCGTATGAAATTGCAAATTGGTGATAATATTGCCTGTGAACATCCAGAATAGTGTTTCTCAAAGTGTGCTCTGTGGTTCATCTGTATCAGAATTACTTAGGGTGTGTGGTAGAATAAAAAAAATTTGGCCGGGCGCAGTGGCTCATGCCAGTAAGCACTTTGGGAGGCTGAGATCACCTGAAGTCAGGAGTTCAAGACCAGGCTGGACAACGTTGTGAAACCCTGTCAGTCAAGTCTGGGTGACAGAGCAAGGCCCAGTCTCAAAAAAAAAAAAAAATGATCTTTGTCTCTAGTTCCTTGCACAGAGATCCTAAAACCCTTGTAATTTCCTGAATGATAGGAGTGTCTTCTCTTACTCATTTTGAGCCCATTTCAGTCACAGCTGTGTCTACTGTCTGCTCTAATGAGGTCTTAGTTACAGAGTCTCACTTTGTCGCCCAGGCTGGAGTGCAGTGGTTTGATCTCAGCTCACTGCAACCTCCACCTCCTGGGTTCAAGCAGCTCTCCTGCCTCAGCCTCCTGAGTAGCTGGGATTATAGGCGTGCACCACCATACCCAGCTAATTTTTGTATTTTTAGTAGAGATGGGGTTTCACCATGTTGGCCAGGCTGGTCTTGAACTTCTGACCTCAGGTGATTTGCCCACCTTGGCCTCCCAGAGTGCTGGGATTACAGGTGAGAGCCACCACGACCGGCTGAGATTGGGCTTTATAAAAACCTTTGAACAGTGATATTTGGAGGATTGGTGAACAAAAGGTGCTGGGAGGGTGGCATGCTTGGAGAGGAAGCTGGATACTTCTCTCTTCCGCATGCCTTGCCCTGTGCATCTCTTTCATTTTAGCTGTCCTGGGTTGTATCATTTATAATAAACTGGTAAACATAAGTGAAATATTTCCCTGAGTTCTGTGAGCCATTCTGGATAATTATGAAACCTTAGGAGGGGGTCATGGGAACCCTCAATTTATAGCCAGTTGGTCAGAAGTACAGGTGGCTTGGGACTTGGTGATTGGCATCTGAAGTGCAGGTAGAAGGGTAGGGCTGAGCCCTTAACCTGGGGGGTCTGTGCTGATTCTGGGTAGTTAGTGTCAGAACTGAATTGAATTGTTGACCATTTGGCGTCCAGAGAATTGGAGAATTGGTGGTTGGTGTTGGAAAACACCCCAGAGTGCATGTTAAAATGCAGATTCCCAGGCCATACTCCAGGCTTTGAAAGCCTGTTCCACACACATGATTTTGCTGTACTCTGAACTGAAAAAGAATGACCAGAAGTCTCCAAGGAAAATAGTTTGAAAACTCATTAAAGAAAAGGGCAGTACAGTGTAAGTTATTTTTGTAGTGTGGCTGACTGATATTAATATATAGTTAGTGGCCGGGCGCGGTAGCTCATGCCTGTGATCCCAGCAATTTGGGAGACCGAGGTGGGCAGATCACCTCAAGTGAGGAGTTCAAGACCAGCCTGGCCAGCACGATGAAACCCTATCTCTACAAAAAATAAAAAAATTAGCCGAGCATGGTGGCACTTGCCTGTAATCACAGCTACTTGGGAGGCTGAGGCAGGAGAATCGCTTGAACCTGAGAGGTGGAGCTTGCAGTAAGCTGAGATCGTGTATGTGTGTGTGTGTGTGTGTGTGTGTGTGTGTGTGAGAGAGAATATTTAAATTACATGTATTATATATTATATATATGTATTATATATTTTATATATAATATGTAATATATTTTATACATTTTTACATTATATAAATATTGCTTGATATATTTATATATAAATATATAAGTATATAAATATATAAATATTTCTTGCTACATTTATATATGTATTTTATATATATGTAGCAAGTTGTGTTCTTGCTAGTTTCCCCTTTCCTTTGGGTGTATTAAGTTGTGGAAAAATTTTGTTGTTTATTGGAGTGGGGGAGTGCCAAGGGCAGCAAAAAGAGATAACTTCTTTTTTATTTTCTTCTTGCTAATTTTGTATTTTTAGTAGAGACGGGGTTTTGCCATGTTGGCCAGGTTGGTCTCAAACTCCCTACCTCAGTTGCTCCACCCTCCTTAGCCTCCCAAAGTGCTGGAATTACAGGTGTGAGCCATAGAGTCCCGCCAAGAGATAACTCTTTGGACTAATAGGCACAATCAGGAAGCAAGGTACCAGAACCTCATATTTGTGTTGTCATCTTTGATGTCTCCTTTTTAGTACCTTATGAAACACAGCTCTAAGAATTTAGTGTTTCTCTAACATTTGGAGGATTGCTGCTAACATCACACATTCAAGGGAATTATTTTTTTTTTTTTTGGAGACGAGGTCTCTGTCACCCAGTCTAGAGTGCAGTGGCACCGTTTCGGCTCACTGCAACCTCTGCCTCCCAGGCTCAGATGATTCTCCCACCTTAGCCTCCCAAATAGCTGGGACTACAGGTACACGCCACCATGCCTGGCTAACTTTCTGTATTTTGGGTAGAGACCAGGTTTCACCATGTTGCCCAGGGTGGTCTCCAACTCCTGAGCTCAAGCTATCTGTCTGCCTCAGCCTCAAAATGTTGGCATTTCAGGCATGAGCCACCACGCCCGGCTAAAGGGAATTCTTTTGGTTTGTGATGTCTATATTTTGCAATTGAAGATGAGACAATATAGAAACTTGTATTAGTTTTATGGCTTGGCTAGTAAAATTTACTTTTAATTAAGTTAGATTCTGTAAGCTTTGATTGAACTACTCTGTGTTATTAACAGTGTAATGAAAAGATGTAAAAGACACAAGGAATTCCAGAGTCTCACAAACTAGCCATGTAAGACAGATACATAAGCATGTAATGTGATGAGTTCTCTGGCCTTAGAGGGTGAATAATTCTACAGGGGATGGGTATAGAAGTTCCCTCAGAGGATATGAATTTTGAATTGGATTAGAAAGGGAGGAACAGAACTTTGCAGTTGGATCTTAGAGGTGTGAAAATATGCCTATCATACTCAGTTCTTTGTGGCTTGAAATGTAGGGTAATAGGGTGTTGGGATGGGGAGAGCAGGAACAGTAGAAAAAGAAAGATACGTAAGTTTTCAGAATGGCTTTGAATAGAAAATATGAATTAGAAAGTATTCCATGGTTAATATTATGTGCTCTGGATCCAGACTGTCAGGGTTCAGATCCTGGCATTGCCATTTACTTGCTAGTAGTTTACCTTTAGGCAAGTTCACTTTACTTGTAAAAAAGTGGATACCAATGGTACTTACCATAGAGGATTGTTACAAGGGTAAAATCCTTGTAATCTGTGTGTGGGATATAGGAATCTCAATATTAGATATTTTCATATCATTATCTTCCTTCTCATCCGAGGCTTTAGGCATTCAAAGTTATTATTACTAGTGTTTATATTCTTAGAATAAATAGAATGTATTATATATAAAAAATATGATGAGTAGAGTGTGACTTGAGATGGGAGAGACTCACAAAGGCATTGATGATCACCTGAATTTAGGTGCAACGGGGTTTCACCATGTTGGTCAGGCTGGTCTTGAACTCCCGACCTCAGGTGATCCGCCTGCCTTGGCCTCCAAAGTGGATGGTTCTAATTGATAACAGTGAGGAGAACAGATTTGGGGAAAGAAAATGAACTCAGTTGTGGGTATAGTTGGTTTGTGCTCTCAGAAACTTAAGGTAATTTTTTAGATTTTGGCAAATAAGTTTTAAAACTCAGGGATACAGTTTGAACTTGGGGGTAAAAATTAGGACTCATTAATTACAATTCAGTGAACATTCATTTAACATGTACATCATGCTAGGCATTTAATTATGGGCAACACTCAAAATGACTAATCACTAGGGTGGATAAAATGATAAGGAAAATGCTGAAGATAGAACTCTGGGAGAAAACAAGCATTTTTAAGGGTAGAAAGAAAAGCCAGTGGGGCCGGGTGCAGTGCCTCATGCCTGTAATCCCAGCACTTTGGGAGGTTGAGGCGGGCGGATCACTGGAGGTCGGGAGTTTGAGACAAGGCCTGACCAACATGGAGAAACCCCATGTCTACTGAAAGTACAAAAAATTTGCTGGGCATGGTGGCAGGCGCTTGTAATCCCAGCTACTTGGGAGGCTGAGGCAGGAGAATCGCTTGAACCTGGGAGGCGGAGGTTGCGGTGAGCCGAGATTGCACCATTGCACTCCAGCCTTGGGAACAAGAGTGAAACTCTTAAAAAAAAAAAAAAAAAAGAAAGAAAAGCCAGTGAAGAAACCTGTGAATGTGGTAGGAGGAGAAATGGTAGAATAGTGTCGAGAGAAAGCCTAAAAGTAAGATTGTATTTCAACAAGGAGATAGTAAAGATTTTTAAATGCTGTGAAGAGAACAAGTAGGCTGAGCCTGGAGAATAGGCCTTTGAACCTGGCATGTAGATTAGTCAACGATCTGTGAGAGAAAGTACTTTGAGAATCATGTTGGGGGCACAAATCAAAGTGGAGGATGAGGAAGTAGAGGTAATGAGTACAAAATACTTTAATGTCAGTGGACAGAAGGAAAGTGACAAAACTGGGTGAAGGGTGTGCTAAAGCTTCAATTCTTTATAGGATGTGGACAACTTCAGCTTATTTATAGGTTTTAGGGAAAGGATTTATAGAATGAAAGATTGCAAATTCAAGAGAAGATGGTAAATGTAGATGGAGCAAGGTTGTAGAAAATGTGAGAGGCATGGGGTCTAGTACATGGTAGAGTCTGGAAATCTCAGAAACAAATTTTCTCTGAGGAGGGAAAGAGGTAAATTGGGCATGGGTTAAAATGGTAGATAACTCAGCAGTAGAAGGGAAGGAAGTCGAGAAAGTCAGCTACTTCCATTTCCAAACTACTTGAAGACAAAAATAGTGTGCTTTTCTTAATACTATATTTTAAAATTAAAATTTATTTTTCTAAACTACATGTGCATAATTTAGAATGTCAGTACTAAACTTATCAAATAAAATGTTCCTTTGTCACATCCTTTTTCATTCCCTCTTCCTGGCCCCTAGAAACAACCACTTTCAACTCTTAGTGGTTTCTTTGGCTGTTCACCTACACATTTTCTTTTTCTTTCTTTTTTTTGAAAGAGTCTCGCTCTGTCACCCAGGCTAGAGTGCAGTATCAGGATCTCGGCTCACCACAACCTCCACCTCCCAGGTTCAAGCAATTCTCCTGCTGCAGCCTCCCGAGTAGCTGGGATTACTGGTGTGCACCACCATACCCGGCTAATTTTTGTGTTTTTAGTAGAGATGGGGTTTTGCCATGTTGGCCAGGCTGGTCTCGAACTCCTGGCCTCAAGTATTCCACCTGCCTTGGCCTCTCAAAGTGCTGGAATTACAGGAATGAGCCACTGTGCCTGGCCTACATATTTCTAAATGTTATGCTTATACTACTGCTTCAGTAATTTTTTTTTTCAGTGTTATGTATTATGTAGTGACTTGCTACTATGGAAAATGTACACTTAACTCTCTAATCACCATTCTACCCAGTCCTTCCGTTGTAGGTATAGCACGTTTGGGTTAAATCAGTATTAATGTTATGATTGTGTAAATATTGGTTACAGTGGAACCTAGCGGTATACTACAGTTATATTTCCTTTTTTTTTAAAATAACTTTATGGTCCTGGAGGTTAAAACTGTTTTTCATTTTGATTGCTTTATTTTCTATGTGCCTATCACAAATTTATCCTTAAGAAAGTTTTGATAATGGAAACTTGCCTGTAAATGGCTGAAATCATATCAGTTAGTTTTTTTTTTTTTCCTCTTGGAGATAACCCTTTTAGAGTCCCTCACCCTCCTATTCCAAATTGGCTCATTAATGTCTACATCTGTGGCACAGCTATTAGAACCTGGAACTTCCCTGGGAATTCTCTTCACTTCTCTCCTGTTTTGAATACCCTAATTTCTGGATCTTGTTTTGCTGGAGCATATTTTCCAATAATTTTTTGTGAGAGGATACATGGGAGTTATATGTTATACTCAGACCTTGAAAATCTACAGTGATGTCTTTATACTTGTTTGTTTGACTGGGTATAGAATTAGAATTGTAGGTTGAAAATAATTTTTCTACTGAATATTGAAAGCACTTCATCTTCTAGCTTCTGGAATTGATGTTGAGAATTTGGATGCTGTTCTGATTCTTAGTCCTTTGTTGGTGATGGGTGTGTCCGCTATGGAAGTGTAACCACCATTCTGAAATGAGGATAGCCTTGTTGTGAGGTGTTTCGTTGTTTGTTTTCTGTTCACGGTGCTGGTTACTCTGTGGGCTTTTTCAATCTAGAGACTCTTTCTGGGAATTTTTCTTTTATTATTTCTCCTTTCTGTTATCTTTGTTTTCTCTTTTTGGAAACTGTGTTATCTAGATGTGGTACATCGTGGCGTACACTTGTAATTTAACAATTTCTGTCCTAGTTTCCATTTCTTTATGCTTTTCTTTTTTATTATGTTTTAAAATTTCAAAATACATTTTCTTTTAAAAAATTGAAACTGGGTTTCACTGTATTGCCCAGGCTGGTCTCGAACTCCTGGCCTGAAGTGATGCTTTTGCCTTGGGCTCCCAAAGTACTGGGATTACCAGCGTGAGCCATGATGCCTGGCCTGTTTTTATTTTTATCAGATTTGTTTTATTTTATTTTCAGACAGAGTTTCACTCTGTTGCCCAGGCTGGAGTGCAGTGATGTGATATCGGCTCACTGCAACCTCTGCCTCTTGGGTTCAAGCAATTCTCCTGCCTCAGTCTCTCGAGTATCTGGGACTACAGGGGATCGCTACCATGCCCAGCTAATTTTTTGTATTTTTAGTAGAGACAGGGTTTCACCATATTGGCCAGGCTGGTCTCAAACTCCTGACCTTGAGTGATCTGCCTGCCTTGGCTTCCCAGAGTTTGGGGATTATAGGTGTGAGCCACCGCACCTGGCCTATCAGAGTTATTTTTATCTTGTGTCCCTTTTATTGATTTTTACCTTTTGGCTATTATATTTCAATTCTTTAAGAGTACTTGCCTTGCTGATTATTGTTTGTCCTGTTAATGCCTTTCCTTTTTTTTTTTTTTTTTTTTCTTTTTTTTTGAGACGGAGGTTTGCTCTTGTTGCCCAGGCTAGAGTGCAATGGCCTGATCTTGGCTCACCTCAACCTCCACCTCCTGGGTTCAAGCAATTCTCTTGACTCAGCCTCCCGAGTAGCTGGGACTACAGATGCGCGCCACCATGCCCTGCTAAATTTTTGGGGGGAGGGGGTTTCACCATGTTGGGCAGGCTGGTCCTGACCTCAAGCAACCCACCTGCCTCTGCCAGGTGCTGGATTTATAGGCATGAGCCACTCACCCAGCCAGTTTCTGTTAATATTTGAGACACTAAGATGCCGATTAGATGTTTTGTGTGTCTAGGTCAGGCTGCTAGCCTGGAGCATCTTACTGTTGAAAGAAGATGCAGGGACTCCCAAATGTAGGTTTTTTTTTTTTTTTCTTTTGGGCCAGTTTCCCCAGTATCATGCCTGAGGATATGTGTGGTGTCTTTAAGTCCAGAGCCTGTCTCATTAATTTCTGTAGTGCAGATTTTCCCAGTCTTTTTTTTCTGGCGATTCCTTGGAATAATTTCCATTTCTCAGGGAACCCAGGCATTCAGGACCAGGAAGTTGAGATATATTACTTTAGTAATAATTAATGCTCTTTTGAGTACGGACTGATTTCTCTATGAATCTGTTTATTTGACCAACTAATTAGCCTATTCATTTTGTATGGTTTTCCTCTCTCCCCTTAAGGATATCATTACTGTGAGTAGTGCAGTAAAGGAAACTTTAGTCTTTCCTTCTAAAGAGGTTTCTATATGATTTTTTTTACCTTGTTCAAGTGATAACAATAGTTTTATCCCCAGTTTTTAGTATATAAGATGCTAATGAGATATTATGTGATCTAGGGTATGTACAAGAGGCACGCTTCAGTCACCTTTTAAAACGAAACATGACATTTTAACTAACTTTTCTTGGAGGAAAATGTACAGTTAGCTTAGCTTACCTTTCTTGAAATTAATCTCTTCCCTTTTCATAGATTTTTAAAAACTCATAAGGCAACCATAATGTTTTGATTAAATAATTTGTATAAGACAAAATGGGGCCAGGCATGGTGGCTCATTTTGTAATTCTAGCACTTTGGGAGGCCGAGGCAGGCGGATCACTATGTCAGGAGATCGAGACCAGCCTGACCAACATGGTGAAACCCCGTCTCTACTAAAAATACAAAAATTAAGTGGACATGGTGGCACGTACCTGCAATCCCAGCTACTCAGGAGGCTGAGGCAGGAGAATTGCTTGAACTGGGGAGGCGGAGGTTGTGTTGAGCCAAGATTGCGCCACTGTACTCCAGCCTGGGCGACAGAGTGAAACTCCATCTCAAAAAAAAAAAAAAAAAGACAAAATGGGATTTATTTTTTCTAACAATATATTTAATTTAAATGAACTTAGTAAAGTTATTTTTTACAATAGGAAAAATTATTTATATTGTTTATAGTAAAGCTACTAAAACCATAAAGCAATGCAATATGAACAATTATAGCTTAACAACACAGTTTCACATAAAAGCTTCAGAAATTTTTTTTGTAACATGATCTGTGTTAAACATAGGTCTAGCAGAATTATTAATGTGTGGTGATTTATTGGTCTTTATTCTAGACTTGTACATAAAAAGTGATTTTGAAATTAAAAATTTATTTCAAAATTAAAAATAACAAAATTTTATCTCTGTCAACAAAATATGTACTCTTCTTTTTTTTGTACAAATACTCAGTTCTGGGTTGAGCTTGAAATGAGCACAGTCAGATTTTATTTTCAACTGAAATGAAACTTTTTTTCCTTGCTCTTGATGCTTGTTAAACAAGAAAAAGCTTGTTGATGCATATGAGAAGTTGAAAACTACAGCAAAATATTCATTGCTTACATGTGAATGACCAGACTTTATTCTTTCCACAGAAATCTAGAACTCATTTCGGGGCAGATGAGGAACTCTTAGGTGGAGCATAGGATCAGACTGCAGCTAAATTATCACCTAAACGTCTGCTTCCAAAACAACTGGGTTGAAAACTTGTTTCTGGTCTTGCCTCTTTTCCCATGTGTTGTGCTAGTGAGTTTATGTATTTTTATTTCCTCAGTATTATTTAATAGGAAGTATACGATTTTTTTTGATTGAGGCTGGCATGTATCAGTTGAGATGAAATTAGTGCTAGTTTAACCCAAAAGAAATTTGCGTGACATTTTTCTTCTTCATGAGCTGTATAGGCTGCTTTTTGGAGTCTTTGCTGTCAAGGAACTAACTCTGTAATTGTATGGTTTAATTTACCTGCCAGAATGTCTCTCTTTTCTCTCCTCTCTCCCATACCTTATTCTTTCTTTGCAGGTAATAATATGCACATGATAAAAATTATAAATGGTTAAGAGAATACAGTCAACAGTCATCTTGCTGTTTGTCTCAGTTCATTCTTCTCAAGAGAAATCCAGTTAATGGTTTCTTTGTGTAATTCCAGAGCTATTCCATGTATATTCAAGTATATGTTTATGTCGGCCAGGTACAGTGGCTCATACCTGTAATCCTAGCACTTTGGGAGGCCGAGGTGGTCAGATTGCCTGAGCTCAGAAGTTCAAGACCAGCCTGGGCAACACAGTGAAACCACGTCATTACTAAAATACAGAAAAAAATTAGTTGGGTGTGGTGGCACACACCTTGTAGTCCCAGCTACTTGGGAGGCTGAGGCAGGAGAATTGCATGAACCTGGGAGGTGGAGGTTGCAGTGAGCTGAGATTATGCCACTGCACTACAGCCTGGGTGACAGAGCAAGATTCTGTCTGGGAAAAAAATTATATATGTATATATATATGTGTGTGTGTGTGTGTGTGTGTGTGTCATTGTGTACATAGGCTTATTGTGGACCATGCATTATTTCATCAGGCTTTTATTTATGAACATTGAGATCATTTCTAGCCTTTTGCTGCTAAATGGTGCTATGTTGAATATTCTTATATATACTTCTTTGTGCACTTATGTATGAATTTACCTGTAGGACAAATCCTTACAAATAGAATTTTTTGGGTCAGAAGGGTGTGCATTTTTCTGCCTATTGTCAGATATATTTTGGGAATTAATATTTCATACCTGAATTTCATCAACATTTTCCCCATCTTTTTTTGGAGTATGCTTTATTATTTCATTTTGTCTTACTATTATTTTTTGGAATCCTTGTCCTTAAGGAGTAAACTCTAATTGTACAGTTTAATCTACCTACCAGCATGTCTCCCTACCTCTCTCTTTTCTGTCTTCCCTACTGTTACCTCTTCTTCCTGTGTTCTGAAGTGGTTGCACTAAGCATTGCTGTCTAGTAGAACTTTTTGAATGATGGTGCGTTGTCTAATATTTCATATGGTAGAACCTTATATATAATTCCATTTCCTCCCTCCCATCCTTTGTGATATAATTATTTGTCACATATTTTCTCTCTGTTATAAACATCGTAATGCCTTGTTATTTATTTATTTATTATTCCTTATTTTGAGACAGAGTCTTGCTCTGTCACCCACACTGGAGTGCAGTGGCATGATCTTGGCTCACTGCAACCTCCGCCTTGGGTTCAAGCCATTTTCCTGCCTCAGTCTCTTGAGTAGCTGGGATTACAGGCATGCACCATCACACCTGGCTAATTTTTGTATTTTTAGTAGAGATAGGGTTTCATCATATTGGCCAGGCTGGTCTTCAACTCCTGACCTCAAGTGATACACTCATCTTGGCCTCCTAAAGTGCTGGCATTACAGGTGTGAACCACCACGATTGGCCTATTTATTTATTTTTTGAGATGGAGTTTTGCTCTTGTTGCCCAGGCTGGAGTGTAGTGGCAGGCTCTCAGCTCACTGTAGCCTCTGCTTCCTGGGTTCAAGTGATTCTCCCGCCTTACCCTCCCAAGTAGCTGGGATTGCAGGCACCTGCCACCACACCTGGCTAGTAGACACGGGGTTTCACTGTGTTGGCCAGGCTGGTCTTGAACTCCTGACCTTAGGCTATCCACCTGCCTCGACCTCCCAAAGTGCTGGGATTACAGGCATGAGACACTGTGCCTGGCCCATAATGCTTTGTTATTATTTTTACTTTAGATGGTTATCTTTTAGAGCAATTAAAAATAGGGAAAAAGGCTGGGTGCCGTGGCTCACGCCTGTAATCCCAGTACTTTGGGAGGCCGAGATAGGCAGATCACGAGGTCTGGAGTTCAAGACCAGCCTGGACAAGATGGTGAAACCCTGTCTCTACTAAAAATACAAAAATTAGCCAGGTGTGGTGTCACACCCCTGTAATCTCAGCTACTCAGGAGACTGAGGCAGGATAATTGATTTAACCTGGGAGGTGGAGGTTGTGGTGAGCCAAGATTGCACCATTGCATGACAGACCAAGACTCTGTTCCCCCCCCCAAAATAGGAAAAAAGTGTTTTCTATTTATCCTCATTTCTACTATTTTCAGCAGCTTTCTTTGTGTGAAAATAGGGTGGTTGTAGTTAGTGTGAATGAAAAAGGGCTTATTTGAGAAGTGAAGAATTGGTAGGATTTGTTAACTGATTAAATTTGGTAGATGAGAGAGTAATGATGACTGGAATTTGGAACCTACTTGGGTAGTTGGGTTAATAATGTTGCCAGTATTAACTTGTTTCATAAATGCAGTTATATTTTCTGTATGCATACAGATTAGGCCATGGACTTTCGGAGCACAATGAACTAAAATTTTTATTCAAAAGTATTAAAAATATGGAAAATTTTGAAGATAAAGGAAAAGGCTCAATTTTTAGGGTTCTCTAGAGGGACAGAACTAATAAGATAGTTGTATACATAAAGGGGAGTTTATTAAGGAGTACTGACTCACGCGATCACAAGGTAAAGTCCCACGATAAGCCGTCTGCAATCTGAGGAGCAAGGAAGCCAGTCTGAGTCCCAAAACCTCCAAAGTAGGGAAGCCGGCAGTGCAGTCGTCAGTCTGTGGCAAAGGCCTGAGAGCTCCTGGAAAACCACTGGTGTAGGTCCAAGAGTCCAAAAGCTGAAGAACCTGGAATCTGATGTTTGAGGGTAGAAAGCATCCGGTACAGGAGAAAGATGAAGGCCGGAAGACTCAGCAAATCTGCTCTTCTAAAATCTTCTCCTGTCTGCTTTATTCTAGCTGCACTGGCAGCTGATTAGATGGTGCCCATCCAGATTGAGGGTGGGTCTGCCTCTCCCAGTCCACTGACTCAAATATTAATCTCCTTTGGCAATACCCTCACAAACACACTCGGGAACAATACTTTGCATCCTTCAGTACAATCAAGTTGACACTCAAATATTAAGCATCACAGCTCATTATTATTTTTGGATATTCCCATCTAAATTACTTTTTTTTTTTTTTTTGAGACAGAGTCTTGCTCTGTTGCCCAGGCTGGAGTGGAGTGGTGCCATCTCAGCTTACTGCAACTTCTGCCTCCTGGTTCAAGCAATTCTTGTGCCTCAGCCTCTGGAGTAGATGGGATTACAGGTGCCTGCCACTACGGCCAGCTGATTTTTGTGTTTTCAGTAGAGATGGGGTTTCACCACGTTGGCCAGGCTGGTCTCAAACTCCTAATCACAAGTGATCTGCCCATGTCAGCCTCCCAAAGTACTGGGATTACAGGTGTGAGCCACTGCTCCTCGCCCTTAATTTACCATACTTTTTGTTTTCATTTTTTTGAGATGGAGTTTCACTCTTGTTGCCCAGGCTGGAGTGCAATGGTGCAATTTCCACTTAATGCAACGTCTGCCTCCCGGGTTCAAGCGATTCTCTTGCCTCAGCCTCCTGAGTAGCTGGGATTATAGGCGCCTGCCACGACGCCTGGCTAATTTTTTGTATTTTTAGTAGAGATGGTATTTCACCATGTTGACCGTACTGGCCTCAAACTCTTGACTTCAGGTGATCCACCTGCCTCGGTTTCCCAAGTGCTGGGATTACAGGCATGAGCCTCTGCACCTGGCCTAATTTACCATTCTTAAAAGTTTGTAATTGCGATTTTACTTGCTGTTCTACTGGGATATAATGAGCTATATTTAGTAGTTTCTGGAAAAACCATTTTACATTAATTGTATTTTCCCATTGTTCATGAATGTTGGTATTTCTAAAGATGAAGACAAGTTTGGAAGGCCAAGGCAGGCAGATCACCTGAGGTTGGGAGTTCAAGACCAGCCTGACCAACATGGAGAAACCTCATCTCAACTGAAAATACAAAATTAGCTGGATGTGGTGTTGCATGCCTGTAATCCCAGCTACTCAGGAGGCTGAGGCAGGAAAATTGCTTGAATTTGGGAGGCAGAGGTTGCAGTGAGCCGAGATCATGCCATTGCACTCTAGCCTGGGCAACAAGAGCAAAACTTTGTTTCAAAAAATAAAAAATAAAAAATGATAAGGACAAGTGATACCTGTTTATATATATATTTTTTAAAGATAAGGTCTTGCTCTGTTGCCTAGGCTGGAGTGCAGTGACGTGATCATGGCCCACTGCAGCCTCAACCTCTTGAGCTTAAGTGATCTTCCCACCTCAGCCTCCTCAGTAGCTGGGACCACAGGTGCATGCCACCTTGCCCAGCTAATTTTTTGTTTTTTTTGTAGAGATGGGGTCTCACTGTGTTGCCTAGGTTGGCCTCAAACTCACGGCTTCAAGAGATCCTCTTCCTTTGGCCTTCCAGTGTTAGGATTTCAGGTGTGATCCATCCTGCCTGGCCTGTTTATATTATTTTAGAATCCATGTTCACTTTGTTCAGAGCAGGATGTTGAGAACACATTTTGACCTTATGGACTTTAGAATTTAAGAAAGAGATAATACGGATTTTTGCAATACTCAGGGATTAACAATACAAAGAAGAAAATATGTAATATTACTGAAAAGAGTAGTACTTCATGACAGAAACCCGATATGGCCATGTGTGATCCATCTTGAGTCAGAATGCTTTGTGTGCAGTCAGGAATTGCTGGGTGATTTGCGAGTAGAGATCTTTCACTTCTGTAGAAAGCAGTTGCCATTAATGCTATTCCTAAGAATTTTTGGAAGATCTACTTCTGGAAATTAATTTAATGTCACAGGAATGCTCCTCTTCTGCTTCAGAGATGTTATATCTCAATTGTATAAGGAAGAGTGAGGACACCCATACCTTTGGACATTCTCTCTAGCAGTTAAACTTTCCCCCCTCCTAAATCCCAGTAACCTGCAGTCTGAAAAGGGAGAGCTTGTAAGATTTTAGTGAGACTCATACAATTTTTGTCAAATGAATAAATAGCTTCCTGTTAAAAAAACAAAACAAAACAAAAAAACAAAACAGGCTGTGTTTGGTGGCTCATGCCTGTAATCCCAGCACTTTGGGAGGACGAGACTGGAATATCAAGATCACTTGAGCTCATGAGTTTTTGAGACCAGCCTAGGCAACATAGCGAGATCTTATCTCTACAAAAAAAATTAAAAAATTAGCCGGGCTAGGTGGCTCACGCCTGTAATCCCAGCACTTTGGGAGGCCAAGGTGGGCGGATCATGAGGTCAAGAGATCGAGACCATCCTGGCCAACACAGTGAAACCTCGTCCTACTAAAAATACAAAAAAATTAGCCAGGCATAGTGGCACGCACCTGTGGTCCCAGCTACTTAGGAGGCTGAGGTGGAAGAATCGCTTGAACTCTGGAGGCAGAGGTTGCAGTGAGCCGAGATTGCGCCACTGCACTCCAGCCTGGTGACAGAGCAGGACTCTGTCCCCCCCCCCCAAAATATATATATGATATAAAAATTTTAGCTGGGCAAAGTGGCGCATACCTGTAGACACAGCTGTTTGGGGAGTGCTGAAGTGGGAGGATCTCCTGAGCCCAGGAGGTCGAGGATGCAATGAGCCATGATCATGCCACTGCACTCCTGCCTGGGCAACACAGTGAGACCCTGTCTGAAAAACAACAACAATAGCAACAAAAGAAACTTCCACAAAAGTGAAGACCCATGCCCCATCCCCTATTCATATATATATTTCTTAAAGACAGGGCCTGGCTATGTTGCCTAGGCTCAAATGATCCCCTCAGCCTCTGGAGTTTCTACGATTACAGTCATGAACCATTGTGCCTGACTTTTGTCTTTTGTGTATTTGTTCTCTATTAGTTTGGAAGCTTTGGATAGCACTGGATTTTGTCTATCCTGAAAACTGTTTTCTTGTCTTACAGTCAATTTCCCTGACAATTGAGAGGTTGAGAAAGTCACACATGTTAATTGAACCTTAGAAATCCTCATAATGTGGCCATTTGTTTACACATTTTTCTTCATTTATTTGAATGTATTATATCTTCTTGGCAATAAAAGTGTGGCAAACACCAAAAAAAATTTTGTTTTGCCCTAATCATTTATTATTATGGTGGTTGAAAAGGAATTATTTTCTATCACTAATGAAATAGGTCTTCCAGGTTCTCTCTTGCATTTCAAGTATGCTATTCAGCCTACTCTGTGCATGTATATAAGCATCTGTCAGAACAGAGGTAGACCTTGTGACCTCTGAGACCCTTACTAAATTGATTCTGATTGAAAAGAAAGAGTATAATATTAAATTCAAATTTTATGGGACAATTTTTTTTGATTTATAATATTTGCTTTAAGAACATTTACTGAGATATAAAATATATCCATGAAAATCTACCTCAAAAAAAAAAAATGTCAGTCACCATGCCTGACATTTGTCTTTTGTGTATTTGTTCTCTATCAGTTTGGAGGCTCTGGGTATCACCGGATTTTTGCCTATCCTGAGCGCTATTTTCTTATAATTGAGCTTTGTTTACGAAGGTTGTACTGCTAACCCACTATTGAGTAGTTTTAATATCTTCAATAATCCTGGAAATCCTCCCGTTGGAAATTTTTTAAATACTAGAAAAAAATTTTAAATACTAGAAAAATTTATGTTGTTTCATATATGCATTGATACTGTTCTGTATCAATTAATAGTATACACATCTTGCTAACTGCATTTCAGGCTGTGTATATTAAGAGGTAATAGAACAGTTTCCCCTTTGTAACCTTTTTTCATTGCCCAGGTTAGAGTCAGACTTGGATCATACTGTATTTTTAAAAAAGATTCGAAATGCGACACATTTGTTCATGAGTCTGAACTGTCAAATAGGAGGCAAGAAAGTATGATATAGTGTGTTGTTATATATAAGGTTGAATACTCTTATCAAATTTATAAACTTCTAGTGGGCATTTGTTTCCCTTTTTCTCTTTATAAGTTACTCTAGTAAAAATACCTTTTTAAGTGTCTCTTTGGAGCTGGTATGAGTATATATTTATATATACCCTCTTTAGAGAAAATATCCCCCAAAACAAAAAAGAAAATGAAAAAATGTCCCCAGGATTAAGATTATTTGTTAAGGTTTAAATAATTTAATGCTTTTTCTGGAGTAGGTTTGGTTTTAAGAAAAATTAATTTTTGGTTCTTATAGTTTTACTTTTTTCAGAATGTCATATAAATGAGTTGTAGCATTTTCTAGCTTTATTCACTTAACGTAGTGCATTTGAGATTCATCCACGTTATTGCAGGTTTCAGTACATTTCTTTTTATTGCTGAGTAGTGTTCCATTACATGAATGTATCACACTTTGTTTATTCATTATTAGTTGAAGGATATTTGGGAGTTTGTAGTTTTGGGTGATTATGAGTAAAGCTGCTGTAAACATTTGTATACAGGTTTTTTTGGTGAACTTGGCTTTTTTCTTGTTGTTGTTAAATACCTAAGATTGGGGCTGATGGATTATATAGTAAGAGTATGTTTGTAAGAAACTGCCAGTTTTCCAGTGTCTTTTGCTAATATTTTGTTGAGGACTTTTACATCTATATTCATGAGGTATATTGGTTTGTAGTGTTCTGTTCTTGTAATGCCTTTGCCTGGTTTAGGTATTGGGGGAATGCTGGCTTTATAAAATGAGTTGAGAAATGTTCCCTTCCATATCTGTTTTTTGAAGAGGTTGTGTAGCATTGATAGTATCTCTTCCTTGACTGGTAAAATTGCCCCAGTGAAATCATCTTGGCCTGGAGGGTGTGCCAAAAGAGAGAGAGAGAGAGAGTGAGTGAGAGAGAGAGAGAGAGAGAGAGAGAGAGAGTGTGTGTGTGTGTGTGTGTGTGTGTGTTGAAGACTAGTGCAGTAATGAGACGGGGAGAAAGAGTAGAACAGGGAGTTTGATCTATAAGACAGTGAGCAATCAACTGAGATAACTTACTACCTTTGGAATGCTTTTGTTAGAAAAATTTTAACTATAAATACAGCTTATTTGATAGATTATAGGACTATTAGGTTATCTATTTTTTGAGGAATGAGCTTTGGTAGATTGTGTCTTTCAAGGAATTGGTTCATTTGCGGACACGCAATTGTGATATTTCATTATTCTTTTATTGTCTGTGGAGTTTGTAGTGGTAGCATTCTTTCTTTCATTCTTGATTTGAGTATTTGTATCGTTTTCTTTGGTCAGAATGGCTAGAGAGGTTTATTTTTTTTATAGGTCTGGTCAAAGAACCAGCTTTTAGTTTCATTTACTTTCTTTGTTATTTTTTCATTTCATTCATCTCTGCTCTAGTCTTTATTTTCTTCCTCCTACTTGCTTTTGGTTTAGTTTGCTCATTTTCCAGTTTCTCAGATGGAGGCTTAAAATGTTGATTTGAGATCTTTTTCTAATAGAAACATTTAATGCTATACATTTTTCTTTAACCTCACAAAGTTTGATATGTTTTTTCATTTTGATTCAGTTTCATATATTTTCTAGTTTTCCTCGAGGCTTGTTCTTTGACCCACAGATTACTTAGAAGGGTTTTGTTAAATTTTTAAATATTTGGGGATTTTCCAGATAGCTTTCTTGTATTGATTTTTATATTTGATTTCATATCAGAGAACATACCTTATTGGATTTCATTTCTTCTAAATTTGTTGAGGTTTATGTCCCAGGATATGATCTACTTTGATAAATGTTTCACGTAACCTTGTGTATTCTGCTGTTGTTGGGTGGAGTGTCCTATAAATGTCACTTCTGTCAGATTGATTGATACTGGTTTTCAGGTCTTACATAGCTTTGCTGATTTTCTATCTTTTTTTTTATCAGTTACTCAGAGAGGAGTGTTGAATCTCCAAATACAGTGTTTTTTCTATTTCTTCTTTCAGTTGTTGCTTCATATATTTTGAGGCTTTAAAAAAGTGCATAAACATTTAGAATTGTTATATATTTTTTGGTGAATTGGCCATTTTACTATGTAATTTCCCTCTATCCCTGGTAATTTTTCTTGTTCTGAAGTCTACTTAATTAGAGTTTGCAAGATCTAATTTTTCTGTCCCTTCTATAATTCTATCCTTTATTGTATTTAAAGGGATGTCTTATAGATAGCATGTTATTGGGTCTTGTTTTTTTTATTTTTATTTTATTTATTGTTTTTTGAGACGCAGTTTCACTCCATCACCAAGGCTAGAGTGCAGTGGCATGATCTTAGCCCACTGCAACCTCCTCCTAGGTTCAAGTGATTCTTTTTTTTTTAATTTTTATTTTTTAATTTTTTTCTTTTTTATTGAGAAGGGGTTTCACCATGTTGGTCAGGCTGGTCTTGAACTCCTGACCTCAGGTGATCTGCCTGCCTTGGCCTCCCAGAGTGCTGGGATTACAGGTGTGAGCCATGGCACCCAGGCAGTTCAAGTGATTCAAGTGATTCTTGTGCCTCAGCCTTCCGAGTAGCTGGGACTACGGGGATGCGCCACCACGCCCAGCTAATTTTTGTGATATTAGTAGAGATGGGGGTTTCACCATGTTGACCAGGCTGGTTTTGAACTCCTGACCTCAGATGGTCTGCTCTTTTCAGCCTCCGAAAGTGCTGGGATTACAGGGCTGAGCCACTGTGCCTGGCAGATCTTGTGTTTTTTAAATCTAGTGTGATGATCTCTGTATGTTAATTATTGTGTTTAGACCATTTACATTTAGTGACATTATTGATATGTTTGGATATAGGTCTGCTGTTTTGTTTTGTTTTGTTTTTTGGAGACAGGGTCTTGCTTTATTGCCCATGTTGGAGTGCAGTGGCACAATTATGACTCACCGTAGCCTTGACTTCACAGGCTCAGGTGATCTTCAGACCTTGGCTTCCTAAATAGCTGAGACTATAGGTGCATGCCACCTCACCTGGCTAATTAAATTTTTTCTTTTTTTGAGATGGGTCTCACTATGTTGCCTAAACTTGTCTTGAACTCCTAGGCAAGTGATCCTCCTGCCTTGGCCTCTCAAAGTACTGGGACTATAGGTGTGAGCCACCTCACCTGGCCCCTTCTGCTTTTTGTTGCATTATCTCCCTTTTTCTACCTTTCAGATTGCTTGGTTATTTTTTAGTAATTCATTTAATTTATGTATTGGTTTTTTGACTCTTTTTGTATGTTTTGTTTTGGTTTTGGTGGCTGCTATGGGGATTACAATATACATACCTAACTTTATATTTTACTTAGTGTTAATACTTTACTGCTTTAGGTGAGATGCAGAAATCATGCAATCTATATTTCTTTAAAAGCCTCTTTACATTACAGTGATTCTGTATATTATATCTTTAAACATTGAAAACCACATTAGTTCACACTGTAATTTTTGCTTTCAACAGTCATGCCTATTTTAATGAATTTAAGGGGAGAAAAATGTTTTATGTACACGTATATTTATTACTTCATTTGTACTTTATTTCTAAAAGTTAGTTTCTCTTTGGTATCATTTTCCTTCTGCTTGAAGATCTACATTTAGCATTTTAGAAGAGATCTGCTTCTGATGAATTATCTCAGTTTTCCTTCACCTAAGAACCTTTTTTTTAAAAATATTGAGACAGAGGCAGGGCATGGTGGCTCATGCCTATAATCCCAGCACTTTGGGAGGCCAAGGCCACCTGAGGTTGGGCGTTTGAGACCAGCCTGACCAACACGGAGAAATCCTGTCTCTAATTAAAATACAAAATTAGCCGGGCATAGTGGCGCATGCCTGTAATCCCAGTTACTTGGGAGGCTGAGGCAGGAGAATTGCTTGAACCCGGGAGGCGGTGGTTGTGGTGAGCTGACAGTGTGCCATTGCACTCCAGCCTGGGCAACAAGAGCGAAACTCCGTCTCAAAACAAAACAAAACAAAACAAAAAACCACTCTGCCTTCCAGGCTGGAGTGCAGTGGCGCAATCTCGGCTCACTGCAACCTCTGCCTCCCGGGTTCAAGTGATCCTTTTGCCTCATCCTCCCAAATAGCTGAGACTACAGGCGTGAGCCACCATACCTGGCTGATTTTGTATTTTTAGTAGAGATGGGTTTCACCATGTTGACCAGGCTTCTCTCGAACTCCTGACCTGAAGTGATCCACCTGTTTTGGCCTCCCAAATTGCTGGGATTATAGGCATGAGCCACTGTGCCTGACCTAAGAATATCTTTACTGCAGGAAATTTTCACTAGATGTAGAGTCCTGGGTGTATTGTTTTATTCTTTTAGCTCTTCAAAAATGTAGTTTATTGTCTTCTGGCTTCTGTGCTTTCTGATGAGAAATCTGTAATCATTGGAATCATTATTTCTTTGTATGTAATATGTTGTTTTTCACTGGCTCCTTTAGGAATTTTTTTCTTTAATCTTTGATTTTTTAGCAGTTTGATTATTTATGGGCATACGTTTATCCTATTTGCGTTCACTTAACTCTTTATGTTTTTCATGAAATTTGGAAAGTTTTGTTTTGTCAAATACTGTTTTTTCTGCTCCAGTTTTTTTCTTTTGCTCTTCTGGGACTTCACTGACATGAACTTTTTGATATTCTCTCACAGATTTTTGAGGTTCCTTTCTTCCTTCCTCCTTCCCTCCCTCCCTTGGTCTTGCAGGCTTGAGTGCAGTGGCATGATCTCGGTTAACTGCAGCCTCTGCCTCCCAGGTTGAAGTGATTCTCCTACCTCAGCCTCCTGATTAGCTGGGATTACAGGCGCGTGCCACCATATGCAGTTAATTTTTGTATTTTTAGTAGAGATGAGGTTTTGCCATGTTGGCCAGGCTGGTCTTGAACTCCTGACGTTAGGTGACCTGCCCACCTTGGCCTCCCAAAGTGCTGGGATTACAGGTGTGAGCCACTACGCCTGGCCTTTTTTTTTTTTGAGTTAGAATCTCGCTCTGTTGCCCAGGCTGGAGAACAGTGGTGCATTCTCAGTTCACTGCAACCTCTACCTTTTGGGCTCAAGCAATCCTCCTACCTGAGCCTCCCAAGAAGCTGGCATTACAGGCATTCATCATCCAACCTGGCTAATTTTTGTATTTGTTTTGTAGAGATGGGTTTTACCATCTTGCCCAGGCTGGTCTCAAACTCCTGGGCTCAAGTGATCCACCCACCTTGGCCTCCCAAAGTGCTGGGATTATAGATGTGAACCACCGTGTTCATTTTTTTCACTCCACCTTTTTTCTCTCTTGTTTGGATTGGATAATTTCTGTTAATCTATTTTTACGTTTACTGTTTCTTTCTTCTGTCACATTCTGTTATTGAGCCCATTCAGTAATTTTAATTTTAGTTATTTTTTTAATTAAAATTTTTCATTTGGCTCTTTTTTATAGTTTCAATTTCTGTATGAAAATGTTTGTCTTTTCATTAATTTCATGTGTATTTGGTCTTATTTCAGAAAGCATGATTATAATAGCTGCTTTAAAATTTTTGACAATTCCAAAATCTGAGCCATCTTAGGGTTGGTGTCTCTTGCTTGTTTGGACATTCTGAATATTTTACTTGAGACTCTGAGGCCTATTAAAGACACCTGGAAAATGTTGAGTGTTTTCTTTTAGCAGGCAATCAGCCCTGACTAGGGTCATACTACCAGTGTCATCTTACTTTCAGTGGGCTGTGGTTCTAACGTCAATTTAGTTTTCAAAGTCTTTGCAGTACTATTTGGATCTGTCTTTTCTGTCAGTATGGGACCTGAGCGGTGGTCTATATCTATATCTTAATTTAGGTCTCAAGATTTATGTTACACTATTTTGAATCAGTTCATACATGCACAGCTTTTGGGCGTGCCCGGAACTTCATACATAGATTTAGGAGGGTTCCTTTTTCAGCTCCCTCTTCTCGATGATTTATTTTCACACTCTGTCTCCCAGGAGATCTTGTCCTCATTCTTTTATGACAAAGCCAGGATTTTTAACCTCTCCACACTATCATGAACTTCCTACAACTGGATATGCCTCTAGACCAAGATGGTGACAGAGAAGAGAGGGAGAAATACCTGGTTTATCTCTGCACTGTTCCAGCCACAGAGCCTCTATTCCTCTGGTCAAAGAGAATTCTCTCTTAGTTTTAGGTGCCTTGTGATCACTGCTGAAGCTATAGGAGTGCAGTTTTAACTGGTACTTGAACTTGGGCTAGGGCCAGAAGAGTAAAGAAGAGAGAAAAAGAGCTGGGATTCCACCCATATCCTTCATCTTGCAGGGCCCTCCTACCTAGTCCATTGGCCACAAAGGAAGTGTTTCTCCTGGACTTTTCCCTTCCCACTCCTACTGTGCAGTTTCAAGATTTGGGATGCCCTTGAATCTAATCCAGGACATATGGGAGGGGGAAAAACTCAGTGAATCACTTCTCTATCAATTCTTCTAATTTTTCTTTTGTTTCCCAATCTAGCTGTCATTATTTACTTTTTTGAATCCTCAGAGAACTCCTCCATGTATGCTTTCCAGGGTTTTTAGTGATCGGTGCTAGAGATAGAAAGTGTAGTTAGTTCATCTTAGCCAGAACTGTAGGCATTTCCTTTCCCAACTCTATCAGCTTTTAATTTCAGACACTTATTTGAAAGTCTGAGTATAGTATGAGAAATAGTAAAATTGTAAAAATAGTAAAACAATTATAGTAAAACTATTAACTATTACTAAGTACCTTCTATATTCCAACTACTATGCTAAGTGTTTTGAATATGTAATTTAATTCTTAAACTGCCTTTAAAAGTAGGTATTATTACCATTTTAACATTGAGGTTAATTAACTTACTTGTGGTCATGTAGCCATTAAGTGGTGGAACTAGTGTATAAACATAAAAAAATGATATTTTTAGGCCAGGCATGGTGGCTCATGCCTTTAATCCTAGTACTTTAGGAGGCCGAGGCGGGCAGATCACCTGAGGTCAGGAGTTCAAGACCAGCCTGGCCAACATGGCGAAATCCATCTTTACTAAAAATACAAAAGTAGCCAGGCATGGTGGCACATGCCTATAATCCTAGCTACTTGGGAGGCTGAGGCAGGAGAATTGCTTAAACCCAGGAGACGGAGGTTGCAGTGAGCTGAGATTGTGCCACTGCACTCCAGCCTGGGTGACAGAGCACAATTCTGTCTCAAAAAAAAATAAAATAAAATAAAATAAAAAGATCCAGTTACTGGGTATGTATCCAGAGGAAATGAGATCAGTATGTTGAAGAGATACTTGCACTCCCATGTTTATTGCAGAGCTATTCACAATAGCCAAGATAAGGAATTAACCTAAATGCCCAGCCACAGGTGAATGGATAAAGAAAATGTGGGGTGTGTGTGTGTGTGTGTGTGTGTGTGTGTGTGTGTACAGACTGCTAGTATATAGAAAAATTCAGCCATAAAACAGAATGAAATCTTGTAATTTGTGGCAGCATGGATGAACCTGGAGGATATTATATTAAGTGAAATAATCCAGGTGCGGAAATACAAACACCACATGATCTCATTCATGTGGAACCTAAAAAAGTTCGTTTCATAGGAGTAGAGTAGATCAGTGGTTACCAGAGGCTGGAAGAGGAGGCGATGGGGGAGGAGGGGACTGGGAGAAGTCAATCAACTGGTACAAAGTTGCGGTCAGGAGGAATAAATTCTAGGTTCTATTACATGGGTGACTATAGCTAATAACAGTGTAGTCAAGATAGCTAGAAGGGATTTTGAATGTTATCCTCACAAAGAAATGATAAATGTTGGCCAGGTGCGGTGGCCCATGCCCGTAATCCCAGTTCTTTGGGAGGCCGAGGCAGGCGGATCACGAGGTCAAAAGATTGATACCGTACTGGCCAACATGGTGAAACCCCATCTCTACTAAAAAATACAAAAATTAGCTGTGTGTGGTGGTGTGCACCTGTAGTCCCAGGTACTCAGGAGGCTGAGGCAGGAGAATCACTTGAACACTGGAGGCAGAGGTTGCAGTGAGCTGAGTTCACACTCACCCTGGTGACAGTGCAAGACTACATCTCAAAAAAGAAGAAGAAAAAAGATAAATGTTTAGTGATGGATATGATAATTACCCTGATTTGATTTTATACAGTGTATTCATGCATCGAACCATCACACTGTATCCTGTAAATATGTGCAGTTATGTCAATTATAAATAAAAATTAATAAAGAAAAATGATTTTTAGCTTCAGAATAATGAAGCATTGGAAGGACTCTTTAAACATTCATAGTTTCCACTTAAAATATTGGAAATAATTTCCACTTAAAGTATTGGAATGTTTTAAGTGCTCTTTCCACTGAAAATATTGGAAATTTCCATATCAATAAGTACACTTTTACAACACTTTTTTTTTTTTTGAGACAGAGTCTCGCTCCGTTGCCAGGCGCCAGGCTGGAGTGCAGTGGCGTGATCTTAGCTCACTGCATCCTCCGCTTCCTTGTTCAAGCAATTCTCCTGCCTCAGCCTCTCGAGTAGCTGGGACTACAGGCGCGTGCCACCATGCCCAGCTAATTTTTGTATTTTTTAGTAGAGACGGGGTTTCACCATGTTGGCCAGGATGGTCTCGATCTCTTGACCTCGTAATTTGCCCACCTTGGCCTCCCAAAATGCTGGGATTACAGGCATGAGCCACCGCGCCCGGCCACTTCTACAACATTTTAATTGCTATGTAGTATTCCATTGTGTAGATGTTCTGCATTTATTATTAGATAGTCTTTTGCTGTTATAAATAGTGTACAGAATGTTAATTTCCATTTGTTACTAGGTTGAGTTCCATTGTGGTTTGAATGTGATTACAGAAATTAAGTTGAACTTTTGAATTCTGACTGTGCACTTGTGCTGAAGGTATTATGCGATGTGAGTCAACTGTGGGTAACTATAGTTAGCGGACTTTATGATAGGAAATAGTGTTGTTGTTGTGCTGCATTTACATATATAGAGTTTTACTGGTTTTTGAGAAGTCTGTATCTTTTTATTTAAAGGCAAACATTACTTAATATGTATAATATTCTCTGAAATAGTATGTATGTTATATATTTAGTACTTTGCTGGATTAAATTCATTACATCATTCATGTTGGATAGTCAGTCCTATTAAGCTTTTTATATGCCAGATTTTGTTCAAAGGCCACAGACCAAACCTTTAATTTTTGTTAACTGTCTTGCAAAGTATACTGATAAAAGGGCTATGAGGTTAAAATATGTGGATGACACAGTGCAAACTCATTATTTCCCCAGAAAAAAAGCATGTTGAACCACAGTTTCAATGAATTTTTATATTTTATATTGAAAAATAGAAAACTAGTTTTATATGCAAATAATACGTTCCAGTTCATTTATGTACTTCTCCTGTTCATTTTTACCAATACTACTAATCCCATGATACCTCTTTTTAAGGGTGAGTGTCATTAGCTCCTGATGATTTGAGTACATTTAATTAGACATCTTTTCTGAAGTTATATTTAACTGAAAGAACATTTTTGACTCCAGAGGTTTTAAGCTGTTCTTTTCACTGCCATTCATGTGTATGGTAAGAAAAATGATAAGAATATTTGAAAGAATTAGCTTGACAACATAGAACAGCCTGGAATGTCTGAGAACTGCTCAGTGATTTGTGTGGCTAATGGTATTGGGTAGAAGACTTAGATTAGTCTCAGAATTGGCATGAGATGAGAATGAGACAGCTGAGGCATTTGCCCTGGATGCATGTTTTTGGTGTCTGCCAGAAAGCTCAGTAATTGAGATAAGAATATTTAAATAAAATATTTTAAAATAAAAATTAGAAAATTCAAAGAACTAATTATCAAAATTTTAAAGATAGGATCCAATGGGGTGAAGATTAAGAGTCAATGCAAGTGCATGATTGAATCCCATTTAAAATTTTGATAGTTTGTTTGTTATACATTATTTACCTTTAGTTATTTATCTAGTAAGTTATTTTGTACCCAGAACACGTGCCTCATTTGGTAGTAGTTTTGGCCTTGCTTATAAGAAGTCAGTCTGAAGGAATTGCTTATGGGTTTCTCCATGAGTCAGTGTATTAGTTTACTATTGATATGTGGTAGATTGCCACAAATATAGCAGCTTAAAACAATATCTGTTTATTATTTCACAGTTCTGTAGGTCGGAAGTCGGGGCAGGGAGGAGCCTCCATTGTGTTTTCTGCTCAGGGTCTCAAAAGCCAAAATCAAAATCAAGCTGGGTTCAGCTTTTATCTGAAGACTTTGGCGGGGAAGAAGGTGCTTCCAAACTTACTCATGTGTTGGCAGAATCCAGTTCCTTGAGGTGGCAGGACTGAGATGACTGCATTATTGTGGGCTGTTAGCTTAAGGGTCACTCTCAGCTCAGCAGGTGTTCTCAGGTCTTTTCCACATGACCCTTTCAATTTTCTTTTCTTTTTTGAGACAGAGTTTCCTATGCCACCTAAGCTGGAGTGCAGTGGCGTGATCTAGGCTTACTGCAATCTCCGCCTCCTGGGCTCAAGTGATCCTCCCACCTTGGCCTCCCAAGTAGCTGGGACTACAGGCACGTACCACTATGCCTGGGTAATTTTTGTGAAGACAGGGTCTCACTATGTTGCCCAGGCTGGTCTTGAACTCCTGGGCTCAAGTGATCCACCTGCCTCAGCCTCCCAAAGTGCTGGGATTACAGGGGACCAACTGACTCAGTTTTCAAAGCCAGCAATGAAATATCTCTCACTTAGAATATAGAATCTTATTTGCTCTTCTGCATCCAGCCAAAGAACACTTTCTACTTTTTTTTTTTTTTTTTTTTTTTTTGGAGACAGAGTCTCACTCTGTCGCCCAGTCTGTAATACCGTGACGTGGTCTCGGCTCACCGCGACTTCCGCTTCCTGGGTTCAAGCTATTCTCTAACCTCAGCCTCCTGAGTAGCTGGGATTACAGGCGTGTACCACTGTGTCCAGCTAATTTTTGTATTTTTAGTAGAGATGTGGTTTCACGATGTTGGCCAGGCTGGTCAGACGGTGATCCACCAGGCTGATCTCCAGCCCCTGACCTCACGTGATCCCACCTCAGCCTCCCAAAGTGCTGGGATTATAGGTGTGAGCCACTGTGCCCAGCCACAAACTTTCTCCTTTTAAAGAGTACTCGTGATTAAATTAGGCCCTCCTGGATAATCTCTGCATTGGTAACTCACTATTAACTGATTAGCAACCTTAATATCATCTACAAAGTCTCTCTTGGCATGTGATATAATTCACAGATGTGCTATCTCATTATATCTTCAGTCCTGGGGATTAGGACAGTAAAGCGTTTTTTTTTTTTTTTTTTTTTTGGGGTGTGTTTTTTTTTTCTTTTTTAAACAACTATATATTTGGGTGGGTTTTAACATGTTTTTTTTTTTTATAAAAAAAAAAAAAAAAAAAAAAAAAAAAAAAAAAAAAAAAAAAAAAAAAAAAAAAAAA
>CAUYLG010005039.1:0-50400 GCA_963573385.1 Cacajao melanocephalus | reverse complement strand
TCATTTGCTTAACAGGTATTTATTTATTTATTTATTTTTTTAAAGATGGGCTTTCACCATGATGGCCAGGCTGGTTTTGAACTCCTGACCTCAGATGATCCACCCACCTCGGCCTCCCATGGTTCTAGGATTACAGGTGTGAGCCACCACGCCTGGCCTTGTTTGGTTGTTTTAAAAAAATAATTTCTGTGTCTCTGTTGAGAGTTCCTTTCCCTCCATTCAGTTCAAGGATGTTTACTTTTGCCTCATGGAACATAATCATAAAGCTGCTTTAAAATTGTTATCAGATATTTCCAACATCTGAATCTTCGCAAGGTTGGCATCTGTAAATTGCCTTTTCCCTTGAGAATTGGTCTCATTTTCTGGGTTCTTTGTATGATGACTAATTTTGGATGATATCCTAGACATATCCTGAGCTGAACATTATGTAGGGTCCTCCAAAGAGAGCTGAGTTTGGCACTAGCAGGCCGTCAACCCAGTTAGATTTGCACAAGCTCCGTCTCGCCCTCCGTGGGCTGTGGTTTTAATCTCATTTTTATTTTCAGAGCTTCTGACATGCTGCTCTGGTTCTGTCTTGCACATCAGCCACCCAGGGCTCAGTCTGAGACTTGAGTGGTGGTTACTTCCCTTCTTACAGCTGGTGCCCCGTGTATACACAGCTGAGGGGTGAGCTTGAGGCTTTTCGGTATTTATTCGCAGAATTGGGGAACTTTTTTTTAGCTGTCCCCACTCTGTAGTTTGTACTTCCCCCCATCGCCTTCCTGCAGGGTTCCCTTTCCTTGTTTCCTCTGATCAGAAAGAAGGTTCTCTCCGAGTCAGCTTTCCCCCCGGGCTCTGTGTGCAGGGCCATCCCTGGGGCAGCACTGTGAGAGAGGAGGAAAGTAAACCTTCAGGGTTTCCTCTCACATTCTTGGGGCCATAGCGCACCTTTTTCTGTATGTCTCCATCCAGAAATTTGGAGTTTTATCCAAGTGTCAGCCACTGCTGCCTGGTAGCTCTGCAACCAGGGCCCACTGCAGGGCAGCACCCCAACACACACATAAAAACAGCCCAGGAAATGTGCCCCTGTATAGATCACTGTCCTAACCTTTTGCTTTCCTCCCAAATCTGGCAGGCTGCTGTTGCCCTTTTGCTGTTTTCAGGGAATTGTTTTTTGTTGTTGTTGTTGTTGTTGTTTGTTTGTTTGTTTTTTGAGACAGAATCTTGCTCTGTTGCCCAGGGAAGAGTGCAGTGGCACAGTCATAGCTCACTGCAGCCTTGAACTCCTGGGCTTAAGCGATCCTCCCACCCCAGCCTCCCAAGTAGCTAGGACAGCAAGCACATGCTATCAGCTCAGCTAATATTTTTTATTTTTTGTAGAGACAGGGTCTGACTATGTTCTCCTGGCCTCAAGGGATCCTCCCACTTCGGCCTCCCAAAGTGCTGGGATTACTGGTGTTAACCACTGCTCCCGGCCTTAGGTAGTTGCTTTTTATATTCTGTCCAGAGTTTTTAGTTGCAGTCAGCCTGAGAGAGAGGCTGTAATGAGCTTACTTCATCCTGCCAGAACAAGAAGCTTTTCTGTAGTTTTAATTTACATTTCTCTATGAGTAAGCCTGAGGTTGAACATCTTTTTCACATGTTTAATGGCATTTTCATAGCTTTTTCTGTGAATTGTCTGTCTCTTTTTCCCATTATTCTACTGAGTCTTTAGTCTTTCCTTAATTTTGAAAAGTTTATTTATATTTTAAATATATTAATTTTTAAATCTCTTTTGACATGCAAATGCTACAATTTTTATTTTTATATAGTCAGAATTATCCATTTTATTTTATTGTATCTAGTTTTTTTTTTTTTTTTTGAGACAGAGTTTTGCTCTCTCACTCAGGCTGGAGTGCAGTGGCATGATCTGGGCTCAGTGCAACCTCAACCTCCTGAGTTCAAGCAGTTCTCCTGCCTCAGCCTCCCTAGTAGCTGGAATTACAGGCACACACCACCATGCCTGGCTTATTTTTGTATTTTTAGTAAAGATGGGGTTTCACCCTGTTGTCCAGGCTGGTCTTGAACTCTTGACCTCAAGTGATCCACCAGTCTCGGCCTCCCAAAGTGCTGGGATTACAGGCATGAGGCACTGCACCCAGCCACTGTTGTATCTAAATTTTGAGTCATAACAAACCTTTTCTACAACCAAGTTAATAATGTAATTCTCCCATGTTTTCTTCTAGTATTTGAATGGTTTATTTTTTACATATGGATCCCAGATCTCCTTGGAGTTTATTCCTGTGTATTTCACTATAAGATATGGATCTGATTTTATCATTTTTCCAAATGGTTAATCAGTTGTTAACCATTTTTGTTCTGGTGATGTGAGATACCATCTCTTTTATTATTAAACTTCCACATGTACTTGGGTTTATTTCTAGGCTTTATATTTCACTGATCCGTCTGTCTATATGGTGCTGTCTATACAGTACCATACTTTTAATCCTAAAGATTTTAGTACATGTTAGTATCTAATAGTACTTTGCAGCTAATTTTTCCCCATGTTTTTCTGTGTGTTCTACATTTTTGTTTATCCAAGTGAATGTTAATATTAACTTCTCTAACTCCATAAGGAAGCTTGCTGGTGTTTCTGTTGGGTTTGTATTAAATTCATGAACTAACTTGGGGAGAAGAGACATCTTTATGTTGGTGTTGAATTGTCTTAACCAAGAACAAAGGATCATTTTTCCTTTGTTCAAATCTACTTTTGTGTCTTCCAGAATTTTAACATTTTCTTCATGTAGGGTTTTCATATTTATTTGTTAAAGTTATTCTTCAGTATTTTATCTTCTTTGGCATAAATGGGATTTTCTCTAACTGGTTATTACTTTTGTATAAATAATATTATGCTCATTATTGTATACAAATAACATAGACACTATTGAATTCTCTATGTTAGTTTTATATCCTGCTACCAATTGAAGTTTTTTTTTATTATTTGGGTCTGTTTTGTCATTGATTTTCTAGGGCTTCCCGTGTATACAATCATATAATCTGGAAGATAGTTTTGTTTTCTTTTCCTAGAGATGGGGTCTTGCTGTGTTGCCCAGGCTGGAGTGCAGTGGCTGTTGACAGGTGTGGTCATAGTACACTGTAGCCTCAAACTCCTGAGCTCAAGCAGTCCTCCTGCCTCAGCCTCCCAAGTAGCTGGGACTACAGGCATGTACCACTGCACCCAACAGGAAGATAATTTAATGTCTTCTTTTTCAATTATAAGCCTCTACTTAATTTTTCTTGTCTAATTGCTTTGGCTTAAACTGCCACTACAATGTTGAACGGTAGTAGACATAGTGGGCATTCTCATCTCAGTGTGAATGTCTCTAATATTTCTTTATAAAATGATATGTTGGATTTAGGACCAACGGGGATATATGTGTACATTTAATTCATCTCTTAGAAATGCATCAATTTCTGTTTATGTATTTTAATAAAAAATAGGCATTGAATGTTATCAGAGGCTTTTTCAGCATCTGTGGAGATAATTACATGCTTTTTCTCTTTTTATCTATTAATATGGTATACGGCATAATAAATTCCCTATTGGAGCCAACCTTGCATTTCTAGGATAAATTCCACTTGGTCATTGTATATTAATGTGATATTGGATTCTGTTTACTAATATGTTACTTGCTATTTTTCTATGATAGTCATAACTGGTATTGATCTATACTTTTCTTCTCATCAGAGCTTTAAAGATATCTCATAAACTCTGGTATGTAGTATTTTTCATTTCTAAAATATTTTTGTGGTTTCAATTATCCCATTTCACCTAAAAGTTGTTTTAAAATTTCTATATGATAAGATCGTTTTTAAAATTTTTATCAATTTCCAGTTTAATTCCATTGTGGTCATAGAATTTTATTTGTAAATATTTCTTCTTTATGAAACTTACTGATATTTCTTTGTGACCCAATACACAGTCAAGTGTTACACATGTCCCATTTAGCCTTGAGAAGAAGATGTAGGCTCTGTGATGAGAGTGTAAAGTTCCATTATAGATCTGTAGTATCTGCCTTGTTGGTTGTATTGTTTGTATCTTCTGTCTGCTTGCTTATTGTACACATGATCTGACTTGTACTAAGAACAGTATGTCATGGCCAGGCATGGTGGCTGATGCTTGTAATCCCAGCACTTTGGGAGGCTAGGGTGAGTGGATCACCTGAGGTCAGGAGTTTGAGACCAGACTAACCAATGTGGTGAAACTCATCTCTACTAAAAATACAAAAATTAGGACGGGCGCTATGGCTCACGCCTGTAATCCCAGCACTTTGGGAGGCCAAGGTAGGCGGATCATGAGGTCGAGAGATTGAGACCATCCTGGCCAACATGGTGAAACCCCATCTCTACTGAAATACAAAAATTAGCTGGACGTGGTGGTGCGCACCTGTAGTCCCAGCTACTTGGGAGGCTGAGGCAGTAGAACTGCTTGAACCTGGGAGGCAGAGGTTGCAGTGAGCCGAGATCACATCACTGCACTCTAGCCTGGTGCCTAGCACGGAGCAAGACTCTGCCTCAAAAAAAAAAAAAAAAAAAAAGCCAGGTGATATAGTGCATGCCTGTAGTGCCAGCTACTTGGTCGGGAGGCTGAGGCACAAGAATTGCTTGAACCAGGGAGACAGGTTGCAGTGAACCAAGACCATGTCACTGCACTCCAGCCTGGGTAACAGAGCAAGATCTGTCTCAAAAAAAAAAAAAAAAAAAAGAATAGTATGTCACATCATTCTCCAATCATTAGTAGGTAGTAGGTTTCTTCTGTGACTCTGCATCTCCTGTAGTTTCTGCTCTGTTGTATAGTGCATAGATATTAAAAACTAGTGTGTGTGTGTGTGTGTGTGTTTGTGTGTGTGTATGCATGTATATATATAGAAATACACTTTTTTTTTTTTTGAAATTGGGTCTCACTCTTTCACTCAGGCTGTAATGCAGTGTTGTGATCCTGGCTCACTGCAGCCTTGAACTCTTGAACTCCTGGGCTCAAGCAATTCCCCTTTCTCAGCATCCCAAGTAGCTGGGACTACACTACTGTGCTCAGCTAGTTTTTGCTTTTTTTTTTTTTTTTGAGAGATGGAGACGGACTGTGTTGCTCAGGCTGGTCTCGAACTCCTGGCCTCAAGTAATCCTCCCACCTCAGCCTCCCAAAGCATTGGGACTACCAGTGTGAGCCCACCACACCTTGCCATAAACCGTTACATTTTGTAAATTACAATGAAGAATTCAAAACTATCTGTCTTTTTCAAGCCTAATTTTTTTGGCTAGAATTCAACTTTACTATTAGTACTTCAGTCCCTATTTTCTTATTGTTTCTGTTTGCCCCGTATACCTTTTTCCCTATCTCTAATTTTAGCCTTTCGGAATTACTTTGTGTTATACTCTTTTTCTTATTGAGTGACATATTCTGAGTCAAGGAGTAAATTCTGAGAATGAATCTTTTTCTTATTGAGTGACTTTTTCTGAGTCAAGGAGTAAATTCAGAGAATCCTTTAACAGATATGTGCTGTGAACATTTTATTTCTGTCTGTAGCTTCATTTTTTATTCCCTTCATGTCTTTTTTTTTTTTTTTTTTGAGACAGAGTTTCACCCCTGTTACCCAGGCTGGAGTGCAATGGCTCGATCTCGGCTCACTGCAACCTCCGCCTCCTGGGTTCAAGCAATTCTCCTGCCTCAGCCTCTCGAGTAGCTGGGACTACAGGCATGCGCCACCATGCCCAGCTAATTTTTGTATTTTTAATAGAGATAGGTTTTCACCATGTTGACCAGGATGGTCTCGATCTCTTGACGTCGTAATCCACCTGCCTCGGCCTCCCAAAGTGCTGGGATTATAGGCGTGAGCCACCGCGCCCGGCCCCTTCATGCCTCTTGATGAGAATTATGACTTTGAGCTTCATCTGTGTAAGACTAGAATTGATTCATTTTCATTTCTGTGGAGTATTCTATCATGCGATTTTACCCAGTGTGTTGCTTTTTGCAGTTGCTAGCCGTTTGAGTTGTTTTTGGTTTTTGTTATTATGAACAATACTACTAGGAACATTCTTGTGTGAGTCTCTTTGTCAGCCTTGTGAGAACTTCTTCAGAGTGTTTATCTAGGAGTAGGGTTGCTGAGTCATACGGTGTGCAGGGCGGGACCAGATTGTTTTCCAAAGTGGTTGCTTCAGTGTGTGCTCCCTCTAGCATGGTAGAGGGTTCCAGTTGTCCTGTGTCTTCATCAACATTTGACAGACTGTTTAAGTTTTTGCTGATCTGCTGAGAGTGTAATGATATCACATTGTAGTTTTGACAGGCATTCCCAAGATTATTAATTAGGTTAAACATCTTTGCGTATATTTATTGGACATTTACGTTGCTTGTGAAATATCTGTTCAAGTCTTTTGCTTATTTTTCTTTTGGTGTTTGCTTTTGTATTCTGTTGACCTCTGAGTTCTTTAGATATTCTGGACACAGGTCCAGTGTGAACTTGTCTTTCTCCACCCCTCTAGCATGCTTTTATGGTTTTAAATCTACAGAAGAGCTGCAAGTGTTGTAAAATAAATATCTATGCACCTTCACCTGTGCTCACCAGTTGTTAGCATTTTGCCACGTTTGTGCTAATTCTCTGCCTGTATATTCATATGTATATAGGTAGGCCTTAAGAGAGAAAATTTTTTGGAAACATTTGAAAACAGATTGTAGCCATTATAGCATTTCACCCCTAAATACTTTAGGATGTATCTCTTAGGAATAAAGACATTATTCTACATAAAATACTGTTATCCTTCCCAAGAAAATTAATAACTCCCCATTATCTGCAGTCCATATTCAGATTACCCCCAAAGGTCCCCTAGATGTCCCTGATAGCCCCCTTTTTTTGATGTAGGATCTAAGAGCCAGGATCTAAGGTTCACATGTTGTGTTTGCTCATCACGCCCCTTTGGTCTCTTAATGTGGAAGTTACCTGGCTTTCTCTTTTGGTTGTTTCTCCTGATGCTGACCTCTCTGGCGAGTCCAAGCTAGCTGCCTTGTCCAGGGTCCCATAACCCGGATGTGTCTGATTGTTTCCTTATGGCTGGATTCAGGTTGAGCATTGTTGGCATGAGTGCACCAGGATGGTGCCATATCTATGGCATCACATCAGGAGAGAACCAATGACAGTCTGTTCATTATTGGCAGTGCCAGCTTTTCTCAGTGGTGAAAGTGGTGACAGCCAGATGTCTCCACTGAAGACATACATTTTCCTTTTGTGATCAGTAAACAGTCTGGAGAGTAAGACCTTGGCACAACACACATCCCCTGTTTCCCAACCACCTCTCACCAGGTTGGATCCTTTTCCAGATCCGCGTGATGATGTTTCATCTTCCTTGCTCTCTACTTGTAGCTGCAGTTCCTTCTTTTTGTTTCTTTAAGAGCATTAAGCATCCTTGCCTTATATACCTGAGTGCTCTGCTCTGTGGGTCTAGTTCTGTTTTCTGTTGCCTCTGATGACTCACTCACGGTGCCATGCTTCCTTGTTGCTTTTTGTGATCTTTGACTACAACCCTACAGCCCTTAGGAATTTTTCTAAAGTGAATTCCTTAAGGCCTCGGTTGAAGGTGGATTCCTTCTGAGAAGACAGACTGAAGTGTGGGGGATCTCCCAAGGTGGTGTGAGTTACGGCTGAATCCTGAGGACTGGTGTTTTTCTGGCACCCGTGGGTGCAGGTTTAGTGCTGGCTCAGCCTAACACTGAGCATCTAGCTACTGGGGTTCTCCTAGGAGATTAGCCACCATAGGAGGGCCCTAAGCTTTGTCTTTTGTCACCCCAGAGGCCATCAGAACTGGAAATCCAGGTCACTAGTGCAGCAGATACCCTCAAGGCAGGCTTTGTAGGCCTCCTGAGGTTGCACTTTTACTTAGTGTCTGGCTTCTGGCAGTTCAGACTTTATTTTTTATTTTTTGGTCAATTTAGTGATGCATTTAAGATTTTGTTATTTTTATTTTTTACAGAGACAGGGTCTTGCTCTGTTGCCCAGGCTGGAGTGCTGTGGTGTGATCGTGCCACAGTTCTTCACTGTAGCCTGGAACTCTTGGACGCAAGTGATTTTCCCACCTCAGCCTCCTGAGTAGCTGGACTTACAGGCGCCTACTACCATGCCTTGCTAATTTATTTTTATTTTTTGTAGAGATGGGGTCTGACTGTGTTGCCCTGGCTGGTCTTGAACTTCCGGCCTCAAGCAATCCTCCTGCCTTGGCCTCCCAAAGTGCTAGGATTACAGGCCTGAGCCACTGTGCCTGGCTGTATTTAAAAAAAAAATTTTTTTTAAGATAATTATTTAATTTATTTAATTTTATTTATTTGAGATGGGGTCTTGCCCTGTCCCCCAGGCTGGAGTGCAGTGGTGCAATTGTGACTCATTGCAGCCTTGACCTCCTACGCTCAAGTCATCTTCCCACCCCAGCCTTCCAAGTAGCTGGGACCACAGGTGTGCACCACCACACCTGGCTAATTTATTTTTATTTTTTTGTAGAGACAAGGTCTCCCTATGTTGCGCAGGCTGGTCTTGACCTCCTGGGCTCAAGCAATCCTCCCACCTTGGCCTCCCAAAGTGTTGGGATTACAGACATGAGCCACCATGCCTGGCCTTTTAAAAAACTTCTATCAACTTCTTTAGTTGTTTTTTGAGAGAGAGCCACCCAGGGTGTCCGTCCTGCTGTAAAGGGGTGCTGACCTAGGCTTCAGTCTTGCTGGTTATGGGCTAGAGCTTCCTCAGGGGATTCTGGAGCTAGTTACATGGCCTTGTGTAACATATGCAGTGGGGTGGAGGGTCCTCTTTGAGGCACTTCCAGCAGCCTGTGTGGCCTGTCCTTGCACTGTCACATGCCCAATGGGACAGGCGGGACCTGGTGGGCCGGGGCAGGCCGGGGTGGTGCCAGTGGCCTCTCTCTGGGTGGTGGCTCCCCACGTTGGCTCACTTCTTGGTGCTCTTTGCTGATTTCCACAAAAGGGCTAGGGCACTGAGCACAGGGCTCTGCAGCCTGAGGGCAGGGCGGGGACCCAGGCTGAGCTGAGGCCTGTCTGGCGTGAACCCCCAGGGGCCCGAGAATGTGTTGGGTAGGGATCTGTGGTCTTTGGGCTCCAGCCACTGCCTGAGCCCTGCTTCACCTGTGAGGACAGCCCCTGCAGGTGTGGGCGGGTTTGCGCCAGTGGGACATTTGCAGGTCTGCCCCTGCCTCCCTTGAGTGGCGTGTCCATGGACCTCTGTGCCAGCTGCATCTGCCCACTGGTCTCCGCACCCAGAGGACCCCTCGATGGGGAGAGCCCTGGGGCCTGCTGAGCTGCCTCAGCAGGGGCACAAACAGGCGGATACTGTTGTGGTCCATTTGTGCCCAGGGGCTTTCAGGGGTGTTTCTGGCTTCTCTGGAAGGGCTGTTAGAGTCACACAAATTGTGTCCGACTGTCTTTCATTTTTCAAAGAATACGGCTCACTTTGACATCTGGAAGAGCAGGCAGAAGGCAAAGCTGTGCTCTGTGGATTAAGTTTCCTGTTCCTTTGCCTCTGGGAGGACAGGGCTGGGGCTGGGCCGGGGCCACCGCGAGGACGGCTGGGTGCACGCAGGCCTTGCGCAAGGGCAGCCTCCGCTCCACGGCCTGGGGCCAGGCGAGACAGGGGAACGTGATGATTCTCGATGAGATTAATAAAGAATAATGAGATGTCATAAATCAAGCAATCCTAGGATATTGTCATGGGAAAAATATGTAGCTAGAATTAATTAGTTTTCAAATAAAGCGTTTATTTTAATTGCTTGAAATGATGGAGCCCTTAATTGCCGATGCATCATTTTGGCCTGCGTGTTTTGGTTGTTGTAACAACGTGACGAGTTTGTTCCCTGAAGTTCTGGGGAAACAATGGGGCAGAGCTCGATTTCATCATCTGAGACTGAGCCTTCTGCTGGTGAGGTTCTGGAAACTCCCGCCAGGCCCAGGCAGGTGGCAAGTGGAGGCCGGGCTTCGGCTGGCACTGCCCGAGGCCTCCATGCTGTCTGTGTGTGCGACCCTCTGTGCTGTGTGTGCATGTGTGTGCACATACATGAGTGGCTGTGCCTGAATGTGAGTCTGCGTGTGTATGAGTATATAGGTGTGAGCGTGTGCCTGTGTGTGCATGAGTGTGTGAGCACGTGTGTGCATGTATGTGCATATGAGTGTGTGAGCATGTGTGTGTGCATGTGTGTGAGCATGTGTGTCCCATGCATGGGTTTTGTGTGTGTGCATGCGTGTATGTGCATGAGTGTGTGAGCACGTGTGTGCATGTATATGCATATGAGTGTGTGAGCATGTGTGTGTGCATGTGTGTGAGCATGTGTCCCATGCATGGGTTTTGTGTGTGTGCATGTGTGTGCATATGAGTGTGTGAGCATGTGTGTGTGCATGTGTGTGTGCATGTGTGTTAGCATGTGTGTTCCATGCATGGGTTTTGTGTGTGTGTGTGTGTACATGCCTACCATGTGCATGTGTGTATGTGTGTGCATAGTGTGTGTCCAGTGTGTGTCCGTGCCTGGACTGCACAGGGAGCCTGTGTAGAGGTGAGCTGTCAGGCTCTGTTGCCTGGACTGGAGTCACTGGGGGGACCCTTCATTCTGGACTCAGTGCTTTCCTGCTAGGTGGAGGTGCTTTTGCTGGGTCTGCATTCTTTGGCTCCCCTTGGAACTGGGGCCCTGCCTCCCTGTCCCCGTGGCTAGCCTGCCTTTCTTACCTGGCAGGCTAGCACAGGCAGGCGATGGCTTCTGAGAACTGTCCTCCAAGCCAGCCCACTGAGGGAAGCTGTTCCAGCCCCTGTCCAGCTGCATCTTCAGGAGGCTTCCCCATCACAGGCTGGAGCAGGGGCCGTGGGTCTTGGGAGCAGTGTGGGGTCAGGTCTTTCCGCCTGCCCTGGAAGCTACCCTCAAGTTTGGGCACGATCAGTTGGCTTTTAGTCAAAGGTGAGAGAGGCTGAAACCCCCTCACCCCCCTCAAAAAAGAAAAGGAAAAATGGGACTTGGCAGTTAGTAAAGCATATCCCAGGGAACTAAATCTGCATTGTCTTTGGAACCCCTTGAGAGAGGCAGGATCGGGAGGTAGTGGCCGCCTGAGGTCTCTCACCAGGCAGGGTGAACCTGCACCCGGAGTCAGTGCCCAGCCCCTCCTATGCCTCTTTCCTTCCCCAGCACAGCCCTCGCAGGCCTGGGCTGCTGTCTACCCTCCACTCTGCAGGACGCCTTGGCAGGGGCATTTCTCAGGTGTTTTGAACCTTTGCCCCAGTTGGGCTGCTGCTGCCTCTCCCGAAGAGAGTAAGGAGCGGGCCAGTGTGTGTGGAGGGGAGAGGCAGGGCTTGCAGCTGAAGGGGCACCCTGGACAGCCACCTCCAGACATCCACAGCACTCCTGCCTCTGCACCTGCACCCCCATTCACCTCCCACCTAGCCCCTTCTGGAAGAGTCCTTCCTGCCTCCCCTGCCCCAGTCCTTTACTGCCCCCAGTCCCTCTGCTGGCTGTGGTTGCCATGACCCATCCTCTCTCCCCATGTGCAGGCTGCAGGCAGCTGGGCTGGGGCCCGTCCCACTGTCCCAGAGCCCAGTGGAAGAGGCCCCTTGTGACAGGCTGCCCCAGCCACCCAGTGGTCTGCTCTTGGCCTTTCCCTCTGCGCCCTTAGCCCAGCTCAGGGCCTGCAGGCAGACAGACGTGCAGCTGGTCGCTTCTGGCTCCAGGGCCACCCCACAGAGCAGCCAGCTGTGGGGCTGAGGTGGGGTGAGAGGCCCTGCAGGTCTGAGTGGTTGGGTGGGCTCGGCAGGGATCCGGGAAGCCTCTCTGGGTGGGTGGTGACCTGGTAGACCCCCCCCCCCCACAGGCCCAGTGGTCTGGGGAGCAGGGCTCATCGTGACCATAGCTCTCCCAAGGAGCCTCATGGGGACTCTGCTCCAGCCACTGTCCTTCAGTGGTGCCACGAGGCCCTAGAGCACTTCAGGCCTCAGCACCAGGGGCCTAGCCCAGCTCAGTGACTATTCTCTGCCTCAGTTTCCCCAAGAGTGAAAGGGGTGCTGCTGCTTCCTCACAAGGTGGTGATAGCAGGTAGAATTGTGGTGGGGCAGGCCCAGGGTCCAGCAGATGTGAGGGGAAGTCTCCTCCTAGCAGCCACCCTGGGACCACGCATGCTTCCTTTCCCCCAATCCCTGAGCTGGCCTGGGCACAGGTGGCAGCAGGGAAGAGAGAAGAAGGGAGACTGGATTTCCCCATGGGGAGGGAGGGTGGCTCCCAAGAGAGACACTGGAGTGAGGCCCGGACAGAGGGCAGGACTCAGCCAAGCCCAGTGGCAGGACTGGCAGTACCGGCATGCAGATGGCCAGAGTGGGAAAGCACCGGTGTGGCCGCTGGGATCCAGGGAGCTGGAGGGCACAGCCAGTGGTGGACAGGAAGCCCTGGAGGCCAGGGTGGCCAAGGGAATGTTGGAGGCCGCTGTGCCCACCCAGAGCTGGCTCAGGTAGGGCCCAATTGGGTGCACCAGTGAGGGGCAGAGGCCAACAGGCACGGTGCGGGGAGGGCTGGCATCCGTGGGGCTCCCAGATCCCCCAGCAGTGGGGGAAGGGTGAGCTCTGTGCTCTCTGCCAGGCTCACTGCTGTGCAGGGAACTGGTGCCCCCTGTTCGTCAATGTCTGGGGAGCAGGGATGCCTCTCCCAGGAGGGGCAGAGTCAGTGTCTGCAGCACCCCTGTGCCTAAGCAGTGTTCCTAGAGGATGGAGCAGGGATGCAGTCACTCACACGCCCTCCCTTGGTGCCCAGGTGACGGCATCCTGCCCAGCATGGCGGTCCCCTGCCCGCTGCCACCACCAGACCCCCAGTTTGTCCTCCGAGGCACCCAGTCGCCGGTGCACGCGCTGCACTTCTGTGAAGGAGGCCAGGCTCAGGGGCACCCGCTCCTCTTCTCAGGGTGAGTAGCTGTGGCCCCAGCCCCAGGCTGCCCAGGGACAAGTCAGGAGGTTGTGGGCTAGCAAGAAGCCAGCACTCATTTGAGGGTGCTGGCCAAGGGGCATAGACTGCCCATCACCCAGGCTCGCTGAACTTTCAGCACCCACAAGACAGACATACTGTCCTTTAGGGGAGGCAGGGACCCACACACTCTTTGTTACAGATGCAGAAGCAGGTGCGACCACCCAGCGTGCGTTACTATGGCATAGCTCCCCCCACTTCCAGAGAAGCAGATCTGCCTGAGTTACCCCCAGATGCTCCTGAGGGTCCCCCACTGCCCTCTCTGGGAGAGGAGTGCTTTGCCAGTTTGGCCCTTAGAATGTATTTAGAGCTTAGATGAAGGCTTTTCAGCTCTACCGGCCTAGATGCCCACATCCTGCAATGTGGCCTCCAGGCTGGCCCCAGAGCGTTCAGCACACCCTCCTGTCCCCTAACGCCCTGCTTGGCTTGTCTGAAACAGGTCTCAGAGTGGCCTGGTGCACATCTGGAGCCTGCAGATGCGGAGAGCAGTCACCACCCTGGATGGCCACGGGGGCCAGTGTGTGACCTGGCTGCAGACGCTGCCCCAGGGGCACCAGCTCCTCAGGTGGGTCTCCGAGGTACGGGAGCCAGGTGTGGCCTTTGGGGAGCCAGGAACTCTCTGACGGAGGCCCTCAGTCCCCCCCACCGAGTGGCAGAATGGGGTGGCGGGACCAGAAGGGGCCAGCAGAGGGTCTGCAGCAAGGGCAGGATGTGCAGGACCAGCCCCTCGTTGCGGGGAGGCAGGCAGGTCGGCCTCTGTATCGCCACTGGGCCCTTCATACTCGGAGCTGGAGCCAGGAGGTGCCAGCTGAGGAGGCTAGAGCTCCAGGGGCTGGTGACAGCTGAGGTGAGCCCAGGCACAAGTTGGTGGAGGGCCTTGACGAGGGCACTGGGTCATGGCTTGGGAGACTGGGCAGGGGTGAGGGCATTTGCTGAGAGGAGGGGAATGGGATGAAGCACAGGCTCGGAGATGCAGGCAGCAGTCCCAAGGAGGGCCTCCCCGTCCGCTGCCCATCCTGCCCGAGCCGTGTGCTGTGAGCGTGGCAGGTCACACATGGTGCCGGTAGAGGCCCTGGGAGCTGGGAGTTCTGGCAGCTGAGCCCTGGCCGTGTGTCCCTTCACCAGGTGGTGACAGTGTAGCTGACTCTTCCCAAGGGGACCCGGCCTCTGATGTCGTACCACATACGGCTCTGTGGCCGGCAAGATGGCGGCTGAGCGGCCAGGGGCGGGGCGCGGGGGCATGGGCGCGGGGGCATGGGCGCGGGGGCGGGGGCGCGGGGGCGCGCAGGGGCGCAGTGCCGTCCCACGGCGGCGCGCTTCCGCATTTCTGAAGTGGGCGTGGCACTGAGGGCCGTCTCCCCACCCGGTCCCCCCTGCAGTGTCTCCTGTGGTTTCTGTCTGTGCAGCCTCCTCCCCCAGGGCCCTGAGCTCACGTGTGTGTTCTGTCCCCTACACGTCACTTGGGCATCACTTGTCCAGACTGTGCCACAGCAGGAAAGGACCACAGAGGTAGCCTGTCCCCGTTGGTACTCAGACCCCACTGTTCTAGCCACTGCTTAGTGTACGGGCAGGTTTCTGGGTGCCCCCACGGTTCACGAGCCCTTAGCCCATCCTGAGACAGTGTGACCCTGCCCTTAGTGACTGCTGTGCTATCTGGTCAGGTGCCTGCTGGGAAGACCGTAGTGATGGGGATGGCTGTGTCCCCATTGCAGTGTCAGCCTGTGCCTTCAGCAGAGCTCGCCCTGGCCAGGAGTCCCCATTGATTCCCCGCCCCTCCTCAGAGGAGCCTCTGCCCAGGTTTCAGTGTCACCACAGCCCCTCTGCAGCTTGGCGTGCCATGGCCGTGGCACCATCCTCTTGACTCATCCTAAGGTTACCCAGCTCACAGGGCCCCGCTCCACACGCTGGTGTAGCTGCTGGGTGAGCAGGAGGTAGCAGGGGAACAAGAGGGCCTGGCACTCCTGGTGGGGAGGACACTTTGTGCCAAGGCCAGGGAGGACCTGTGAATGTGGTGAGGGACAGTGGGGCTGGGTGCTGGGCAGCTGGCAGCAGAGCAGGCAGGGGCAGCCCCCGGGGCTTAGCCCAGGGCGGGTTCTGACTCCACTCCCACGACGTCGTGGAGGGGATGGGGCTAACACCAGGCCAGAGGTGGGCCAGCAAGCAGCAGGCAGGGGCAGGCTCGTGAGGGGCTTTCCTGCTTCCCATGGGGAGTGGGAGGGACAGGGCATGGCAGGTCAGGGAAGGCCTGCGGGGGGTGGCAACACGTCCTCCTTTGGGCCGCCTGGCTGCTGGAGCGGGCTATTGTCCTTGATCACAGTGACATCTGCCCCTGTGTGGGGTTCGCTGTCACCAGCCCAGGAATCCTGAGCATGGGCCTGCTGCTGTCCTGAGATTTGCGGTGCTTCATATTTGGAGAACTCTGTGCCACTGCCATCACGGCCCAGAACTCCAGAAGGAGTTGGTACCTGGGACATGGCACTGTGGAGTCCAGTCCCTGGAGAATGAGACCTGTCTGGCCCCCACCAGTCTGCAAAACACATCTGTGCCAGACTCATGCGGTGCCTACCACCTGGGAGACGGCTTCAGGCGACGGAGGCACTAGGGTTGTCCTGGAAAGCAGAGGCCCTGGGCCCGTGTGCTTGCAGAATCCTGCGTGGTCAGCCTGAGTCCTGGCCAAGTAGGCCCAGATGCCCCGCCGCTGGGGCAGCGGCCTCCATGTGGGTTTGGTCTTTGATTGTCAGAGTTGACTTCATTTCGAGGACCCACCAAGCCTCTGCACCAGGAGCTGCTGTTCGTAAGTGTCCTTCTGAGCTTTCAGCCGTGGTGTAGCCCTTGGTGGTCCCTTGCATAGGGGCCTCGTGGTATTAGGCTGTCCTGCAGACAGGAGCTGTGCCAGGCCTGGTGGGCAGTCTGGGAGCTAGGGTTCGAGGGCACCTCCCCTTCCTGCTAGGATGGTCCTGCAGTGGCCGATTCCCAGGCAGAGCCAGCCACGGGTCAGGGGGTCTGTGGACAGAGACCGCAGGTGTGGAGCGCCAGGTGCGTTTGCACTGTGCTGGAGCCTGCGGGCCGCCCGGTCTGCGCTCAGCTGTGTTTGGAAGCCAAGTTTCTCCAAGTGGCCCTTGAAGGGAGTGGTGGCTTTCATGTCAATGGGAGGTAGGAGGACACCCTCAGCCTCCCGCATGCCAGGGACACACCTGTGTCCTCGACAGCCACCTCAGCAGGGGTTTTTTTTAAAGTCTTTTTTCTTGTGAAGTGTAACGTACTCACAGAAGAGTGTGAGACAAGTGCCCAGAGCGTTGTATTATGGCTGAGTGAGCACCTGAGCAACCACCTCCCAGTCAAGAAGTAGAGTGCAGGGCCCTCAAGCCTCTGAACCCCTGAGCTGCTGCCATGCGGTCTCCCCGGAGCTGGTGTCGCCCGCCCCAGGAGGCAGCGCCTCATGCCTCGTTTTTGCTTTATTTCTGAATATATGTCTTTCGAAAGCATCATTTTGTCTTCTTTTTGTTTTGAAAGGGTGGAGACGTAAGGCACAGCTTCCGTGTGTGATTCTCTCATTCAGCTTATCTCCCTGTGTTGCTTGTAGCTGCAGTCAGCTGTCGCTTTTTTTTTTTTTTTTTTTTGAGACGGAGTGTTGCTCTGTTGCCAGGCTGGAGCACAGTGGCACAATCTCAGCTCACTGCAACCTCCGCCTCCCGGATTCAAGCGATTCTTTCGCCTCAGCCTCCCGAGTAGCTGGCACTACAGGCACATGCCAAACGCCCAGCTAATTTTTATATTTTTTTTTAGTAGAGATGGGGTTTCACCATGTTGGCCAGGATGGTCTCGATCTCTTGACCTCATGATCCACCTGCCTCGGCCTCCCAAAGTGCTGGGATTACAGGCGTGAGCCACCACACCCGGCCCCTAATGGTGTCTTCAGTGACAGAGGTTACTGATTTTCATGGAGTCGATTTGAGTCTGCCAGGCCTTCCCCTTATGGGGAGTGCCTTAGTGTCTTGCAGGGAGTCCCCATACTGAGGTCCAAGAGACCTCTGTGTCTCTCAGGAGCTTTGCTGTTATTCCTTGTGGATCTGTGGTTCAGCTGGAATTCACTGCAGTGTGCAGTGAAGACCCTGTGTTTCCATGTAGATACCCAGTGGTACCGCCTTCCCCCTCTCAGTGCCCCTTGGATGGGGCAGGAAGGGGTGCCCGGCAGTCAGAGAAGCAGGGTGAGGGGAGTGGTGTGTGGCAGCGGCCTGGGAGGCTCGCCGGTTGAGCACGTCAGCGAACATCTCCAGAACAGAGGCCAGGGTTCTCCCTGTCTAGAGCAGAGTTACAAACACGGAAAAGGGGAAGGTGAGAAAGACCCCGAGGGGTTGGACTGCACAGGGGGTCTCAGCACGGGGTGGTGGGATTTTGAAAACAAATGCACAAAAATGCATGCAGAAATAGCTGCCTGGGGGGCAGGCGTGTGTGATGGTGATTGTGTGTGCTATGTATTTGTGTGTGTGGTTTGTATAGGTGTAATTTTGTGTGTGTGTGTGTGGTACATGTAGGTGTGTGTAAAGTTTGTGTATGTATGTTGTGTGTGAGGTGCCTGTGTAGTAGGTATGTATGTGAGGCTTGTGTATATATGATGTATGTGTGTGAAGTCTGTGTGGTGTGTGTGTATATGAGGTTTGTATGTGTAGTGTCTGCTGTGTGTGTTTGTGAGGTTTGTGTATGTATGTCGGTGTGTGTGAAGTGTCTGTGTGAGGTTTGTATACGTATATTGTGCATGTGTGAGGTGTCTGTGTGGTGTATATGAGAGATTTGTGTATGTATGTTGTATATGTGTATCTGTGGTGTGTACATGTTGAGGTTTTTGTACGTAGCGTGTGTGAGGTGTCCGTGTGGTACATGTATGTGAGGGTTGTATGTATATTGCATGTGTGAGGTTTGTGTTTGTAAGTTGTGTGTGTGTGAGGTGCCTGTGTGGTGTGTATGAATGTGAGGTGTATAAGAAGTATGTGGTTATATGTGGTGTGTGACTGTATGTTGTGTGCATGTGTGCAAGGCATGTGTGCATTCCCTTGCCTGTGTGTGGAGGGGCCTGGCGGCCAGGACACACTCTAGCAGTGAGCAGGCGGACACCCAGGTCCTGCCTTCTGAATGCCTGTGTATCCCGGCGGAGTGAGGGTTCTGGGGAGATGGCGGATTCTAGGCCTGGACATCTTACAGATGGCCATTTGTCAGAGGACTCTGAGCCAGCCTGCAGGGACTCCCATTGGCAGGTACATTTTGACATCAGTTTGGCAGGTTCTCCAAAACCCCAGTGGAGATTTGGATGGGGACTGAATTGCCCAGATTAGCCTTTGTGGTGCTGAGTTCTCTGTGGCGTGGACGCTCACACTGCATGGCCCTCCTGGCAGAGCGTGGGTGCGTGGCAATAACCAGAACCCAGGCTTTGCTTCAGTTTCTGTTGCTCGTCCACCAGTGGCCTTTCTGCTCCAGGATCCTCTGAGCCGTCACGTCCCCCAGCCCTTCTGCTGTGTGATCGTTTATTCTTATGACCTCAACATTTTGTCTTTTTTTCTGAGGCAGGGTCTTGCTTTGTCACCCCAGCTGGAGTGCAGTGGTGTGACCACAGCTCACTGCTGCCTCCATCTCCCAGGGTCAAGCAATCCTCCTACCTCAACCCTCTGAGTAGCCGGGCTTCAGGCACATGCCATCATGTCACCCAGGCTGGAGGGCACCAGTGCAATCTCGGCTCACTGCAACCTCCACCTTCTGGGTTCAAGCAATTCTCCTGCCTCAGCCTCCTGAGTAGCTGGGATGACAGGCACACACTGCACGCCCAGCTCATTTTTGTATTTTTAGTAGAGACGGGTTTCACCATGTTAGTCAGGCTGGTCTCAATTTCCTGACCTCATGATCCGCCCACCTTGGCCTCCCAAAGTGCTGGGATTATAGGTGTGAGCCACCGTACCCAGTCTGTATTTTATTTTTATTTATTTATTAAGACAGAGTCTTGCTTTGTTGCCCAGGCTGGAGTGCAATGGCACGATCTCAGCTCACCATAACCTCCACTTCCCAGGTTCAAATAATTCTCATGCCTCAGCCTCCCGAGTAGCTGGGATTACAGGCACACGCCACCATGCCCAGCTAATTTTTTTGTGTTTTTAGTAGAGATGGGATTTCACCATGTTGGCCAGGCTGGTCTCGAACTTCTGACCTCAGGAGACTCGCCTCAGCCTCCCACAGTGCTGAGATATAAAAGCGAGCCACTGTGCCCCGCCTTATCTTATTTTTGAAGCATTTCTCAGTGCCTGGCACTGCAGGATGCTTGAGACTCACCTTGGTTTTCCTCCACTCTGCCCTAGACTCAGCCATTTCTCCAGAGCCCTGGTTCCTGTTTTTGAATGGGATGCGTAAGAAACCGAGAGCTGGGGTTAGGTGTGCTCATTGCTTCTAGGTGTTCTCAGCGGACAGTGCTGGGAGGTGCCTGGGTGCACGCTGACCTGTGCTTACTCACCCATCTGTACTCATTTCTGTCTGTGCATCTGACCAAACACGCGTTCTTTATACTGACTTTATGATTCTTTTTTTTTGAGACGGAGTCTTGCTCTGTCACCAGACTAGAGTGCAGTGGTGCGATCTCAGATCACTGCAAACTCCGCCTCCCAGATTTGAGAGATTCTCCTGCCTCAGCCTCCTGAGTAGCTGGGACTATCGGCATGCGCCACCACGCCCAGCTAATTTTGTTGTATTTTTTAGTAGAGACAGAGTTTTCACCACATTGACCAGGATGGTCTCAATCTCCTGACCTCGTGGTCTGCCCACTTCAGCCTCCCAAAGCACTGGAATTACAGGCGTGAGCCACCACGCCCAGCTGACTTTACGATTCTAATTAGACTCCACCAGTCCGTCTCTCCTCTGTGCCTCTTTGTCACATCTCCCTGTGGGGAGAGCCCAGGCCCGTGAGCCACCACTGATTTCCTCATCTGTTCTACCTGGTGTGTGCATAGAGAGGATTCAGAACTAACCTGCACCCCTCTGAGAAACTAATGCACCCACTGGAGCAAGGTTTCTGCAGTTATTTTTGCCTTTAACCTCATAGGCATCTAGTCGAAAGACTACCCCAAAACACCTCAGGCCGGCTCCCCTCTGTTCTCCACCTTGTCACAGTCTGCAGTCCCTCCTGGGGTCCTGGTACCAGGTGTTTGCCGGTTTTAGGGTACACGTGGTGAACTTTGCCCTCTGTGCTGTGCAGCACTGCAGGGTTGTGGTCCCCCACCCCAGGGCCATGCTGGGCAGCCGTCAGTCCACAGCCTTGGTCCACTGCGTGTCCTGGCCTTGGGCACTTTGGTGCTGACTCCTGTGTCAATGCCAAGGCGGTGAGGCCCTTCCCCAGCTGAGGCTCCTGACCTGATGATCCAAGCTCACGGCACCTGCTCTCTGGAACGTGGCCTTGTCTTCCTTCCACCACAGGGGCCATGGGAGCTGACACTTGTCAAGGGGAGTCTCAGGCCTGTCTCTTCTTTCTTTGGCAGTCAGGGCCGGGACCTGAAGCTGTGCCTGTGGGACCTGGCGGAGGGCAGGAACGCTGTAGTGGACTCCGTGCGCTTGGAGAGTGTGGGCTTCTGCCGGAGCAGCATCCTGGTCCGGGGCCAGCCACGCTGGATGCTTGCCATGCCAGGGAAGAGCAGCGACGAGGTGAGAGCCAGCCCGCCTGAGGCCCCATGTTCTCCAAACAGCTGTGCTCATCCTCTGGACTTGGTTAGGAGGCACCTGCGCCCACCCACAGGACCCCGTGGAGCTGCCCACCTGATAGCAGCTTCAGCAGCCTGGGCCGATGCATGGCTGGCTAGGGCTGGGCCTGTCCCCTTGGGGTGGCCCTGCTGATGAGCTATCCTCCTAGAGCAGTGGGAAAATCAGGAGGGGTTCGGGGGACAGTGTTTTGGAGGCCTGGGCACCCAGCACGATTCTGCACGTAGAGGAGAGTGGCATGGGATGGCCAAGCATGGAGGCCCAAGGCCGGCAGGAGTGGCAGGGGAGAGACTGCTCAGGTCCTGGGGACCTCAGGCCCAAGTGGGAGGAACACTCTGGGGCAGCTGGCAGGAGCCAGTGGGAGAGACCAAGGCCCTGGTGAAGTCGGGGGCCTGGGGACGGCTGAGCCAGGGCAGCAGGGAGGGTGATGTCTCAGGGCACAGAACCAGGGCTGGGATGGCGTGGGTGCGGGCACAGGGTGGTGATCACAGTTCCCAGGGGAAAGGTGAGCTAGGGAACCCGGGGGATGGAGATGGGGGGATCACCAAGCAGAGAAGCCACTGTTAGGTGGAGCTTAGGCCAGAATGACCAGAGGTGTTGGTAACATAGGACTGGCCCACCTGGACAGTGGTGTCCACATCCCCAAGGGCACAGGAGGCAGAGTCTGCCAAGGAACGGGTGCCCAAGATGTACAGGGAGGGTGGCATAGTGGAGGAGGGCGTGGCTGGAGGCTCAGCTCTCAGGGGAGCCAAAGGGAAATCAGAGAAGAGCCCATGAGTGACAACTGTCCCGCCTGGTTAGTGGGGCATGGTGGTCTGAGGGCGGGGCATGGGGAAGATGTACCATGGAGTGGGGGGTGCACATATGTGGGGGCTACTGCCAAGTCCTCCCCATTCCCTGTGCCCTGGGAGCCCTTGGGGCTGGCACTGGGCAGTGCGGCCCCCACGCACAGTTGGGCTTGGCCTCTGCCCAAGGAGAGTCGTTCTGTCTTCAGGCAGATCCAGTACATAAATAATGAGATAGGAACAGGCATTTATTTGTTCATTGCATTGAAATCACCAATTAGGAGCTACATACACTTTTCTTGCCAATCTGCCAAAAACCTGTTACAAGTTGTATTTATGAGAGAAAGAGGGATGTGCTTCCTGCCGCGGGACCTACAGTCTGCAGACCCACAGGAATGCCTCGGGAGTTTAATCAGCTCTGCCCTCGGCTCGCTGTCCTCCGGGTGCTGGTCTCAGCCACCCCTAGGCCGCCGGCCAGCACTCAGTCAGCCTGTGCTGCCCTCGGCCACACGTCCCCTGTGCTCAAGGCTGTCTAACCCTCCTCCTGGCTTTCAGCTCTCCCCATGGGGCAGCGTCTGTCTTTTCCGGGGGCAGCCTGTTCGGGGACCTCGCACATCCTGGGAGAACGGTTGCTTTCCACATTCCTACCTGGAATCTGTCAGACTGGGTAGGAGAAAGCCTCGCTGGCCTGCATCCAGACAACTCCCAGGGAGCCGCACTCCCACCCCATTCGGCCGGCTGGGTGGCCACACTTGCCCAAACCTAACATTTTTCCTTCTGGAAACAAAAGTTGCAGCCAGGTGCCAGGCAGAAAGCTCATGGTGATTGTAGCAGGCTCCAAGTACAGGCACAGGCAGGGGCGGCCCCAAGCTGAAGACCCAGGCCAGGTGGACGTGGGGTGTACCCCTGGTGCTCAGGCCCAGGGCTCACCACTCCCCTGCACCCAGGATGTGGTTCAAGGCGCCGCCATCCCCGCTCCCTCCTGCAGCGCTCATCATGGGGCATCAGGGCTCCCTGGGTTCTGCCCTCACTGTGCTCCCCCCATCTTTTGCCCCTCCCCTCACTGGACTGCTTGAGTCCTTTGCCTTTGATGCCCCCTCACTGTCCCCAGAGGGGTCTTCTTGAGCCCAAAGTGAGACAGACCCTCCCTGGCTGGGGACTGTGTAGCCAGTGCCTGCCTCCTCCGCAAGCCTCCCCACCCCCTAGGACCACAGGTGTGCTCAGGGCGGCTCCTCCTGCCCCTGGCTTAAGTCCCCCACCTTCTTGCCCCCTTAACCGCTGGAACTAGCCTATCCTCCTGATACAGCGACAAGAGGAACAGATCTTATTTTAAGAAATCTGGAACAGAGGAATGCGAAAAGGAGGAAATCACAGTCTCAGCTACTCAGGAAGCCAAGGCAGGAGGCACTCAGGAGTTCGAGACCAGCCTGGACAACACAGTGAGACTCCATCTCTACAAAAAGTTAGCTGGGCACGCTGGCTGCACACCTGTAGTCCCAACTACTGGGGAGGCTGAGGTGGGAGGGTTACTTGAGCCCATGAGTTCAAGGCTGCATTGAGCCGTGATGGTACCAGCCTGGGTGACGGAGTGAGACTCTGACTTTAAAACAAAACAAAACTTCTCAATTTCATGTGGGGAAAACAGGGAGTGAAATGGGGAAAGTTCACGTATCCCACTCACAGGGCATGCGATGGGGCGTGGCTCAATTCTTCAGTGCCCCACTGCGCAGACCTCTAGGGGAGCATACAGACAGGCAGGCTGTATGGCTCCGACCCCACAGCGGTGTCTGGGGGTGGATGTTTACAGCTGAAGCCCCAGTGGGCGTGTGTTACAGGGTGCTCTTTTAGTTTAGCTGTCTGTAGGTGGCTTGTGTTAGTCAGCTCAATTAGACCCTTGCCTTGTTGCAAGGACAGAGGGCTTTCCGTATCCTGGGTTCTTGCCTTGGTATACCAGAAGAATCGGATCACACGTGGGCTTGGAGAATGAGTGCAAGGTTTTATTGAGTGGAAGCAGCTCTCAGCAGATGGGGGAGCCAGAAGGGAGATGGTTTTCCCCTGGAGTCGGGCTGCTTGGTGGCCCGGGCTCTCCTGTGACTGCCCGGCCAAACTCCACCTCCTTCCGCTGGTCAGCGGCCTGTGGCATGTGGCCTGTTGGTGTGCTTTTCCGCTGCAGTGCTCCTCCCTTCAATGTCCTTTCGACATCCATCCACTTGTGTCTGCCTGCTAGGGTCTTGGAGTTTTTGTAGGCACAGGATGGGGGCATGGCAGGCCTGGGAAATGCAGCATTTGGGCATGAAGGCAGGAGTGCCTGTCCTCACGTAGGTCTGTGGGCACAGGCCCGGGCGGTGGAACCCTTGCCAGGGGACTTCCCTTCCCAGCACTTCCCTGCCCCTCTCCTGTATTGTTTGGAAATGTGGGGAGTGAGCCGCAGTGTGGTCCACACCCTCCCAGACCCTCCCCACAGCCCTGACGGTGGCTCCCGCAGACCCTTCCTGAAAACAGCAAAGAGACAATGGTGGCGATGCCTGATGACAGCTTGCCACCGTCTGGGGGTGGATGTTTACAGCTGAAGCCCCGGTGGGCGTGTGTTACAGGGTGCTCCCCTTAACTGGGATCGTGGAGGTGGCACGTAGGTCATAGCTCGGGTAGCACCTGCAGGCCGCCCTCGTGCCTATTGCTCTTCACACAGTGGCCACCCTGACCCTAAGAGGAGAAACGCCGTCCCGGAGTTGCTGTTACTCCCAGAAGACAAAGAATGGCTAAGCCCGCCCTGGCTTCTCCTGGGTTCTTCTCCACGTTCTTCTGTGCCAGGCTCAGCGGCGCCTTGGCTTGGTTTTTGGACATCCTTGTTACTGTATTTACATGTTGCTACAGCTTCTCCTTGGGCCATTTTTCTGTAAGGAATCCTTGGTGTCCACTCCTGCTTACCATTTTGGCCATCTTTGGAGTTCAGGCTTGACCACCTTCCCCAGAGCTCCCAGGCCTGGTCTCCCGGTCACTGAGCCTCGTGGTTCCTGACTGTGACCACCTCTCCCATGACTGAGTTCTTTTCTGCCGCCTTCATTGTGTTGCTCTGTTTGTTCCCCAGGGGCCTCTTCTGTCAGATGCTTGGCTCACCCTGAGGCCCCTGGTTTCTGGGCTTGATGGGCAGGAGCCTCTGTGTGTGCAGGTGTGTATGTGTTACCCATGCATGTGTGTGTGTATGCATTTGTGTGTGACCTCGATCTGTGAGCCATCCTGGTGCTGAGTGGGACAGAAGCCCTGCTGTCAGAGGCCGAGCTGCTCTGGGGGACCCTGGCGAGAGCAGCCTGCCCAGGAAACGTGTACTGGAGGTGGGCACCTCAGCAGGACTCTGTAGCTGGGAGGACCAGGCTGTGGGCCCAGCTCTCTGCCCTGCCCGGAGGTGACCTCAGCAAAGCCCCAGCATGCCTGTGGCAGATCTGAGATTCAGACTTGGGGTCTCAGGCCTGTACTGTGTGGGATAGTGAGGGCAGCAAGCTTCTCACCCACATAGGCACAGGTCTCTAAGACACGATCACCCTGCCTCGCTCAGCAGAATAAAGGGGCCAGAGGCCGCTGGACCAGCTGGTATGAGTTCTGCCTACTCAGAGCCCCCAGCCTCTGGGCCTCGGACTCCTTGTGTGTAAACTGGGTGATGCCCCATGTATGCCAGGCTCTGTCCAAGGTGGCTGTGTGCCGATGTTATTGCCGTGTTACCAGTAGCTCATTCCAAGTTGTTCCTATGTAAAACCTGCACCAGCAAGGAGAAGCAGGCAGAGGAGAGAGATCAGTGGGCTCTGTCAGGGGCCAGTGCGCTGCTCCTACCCGCAGCTAGGGAAGTTCCTGGCTGGCTGAGCCTCCCCAGTTCCCACAGCGGGGGCAGAGGGTGCAGGCGGACCTGGATGCCAGCAGAACCACCTGGCAGAATCTGTTCCTGGCCTGGCTGTTCAGGAGATGGGTGACCAGCGAGCCAGTAGCCTGCAAGCCAGCATGGCGTATCTCCCAGCCCAGGTGTAGGAGGCCCTGGCCTGTGTTCAGCGGACCCAGAGTGCAGCGTCAATGCACGGGGCACACAGTGTGCTGCGGGACCCAGGTTTCCAGGAGCTGACCTCGGAGGATGCACATCACATTCATTTCTCAAGCAGGGGTGCTCCTGGGCGAGTCTTAGAGCCATGACTGCGCCTGAGATCACTCACAGTGGTTCGTATGTAAAGGAGAGAGAATCGACGGGCTGTGTCAGGGGCCAGTGGACTGGACTCCTGCTTAGCCTGCATGGTAATGTTGGGAGAGGCTGGGGCAGCTGCCAAGCAGGGACCCAGGAACGGTACGAGCGTATTGCAAGGACCTGTGTAGCCTAATTAGGAGCCTGGGCTCCCAGGTGCCCACGGGGAGGGGAGCAGACAGGAACTCGCTGCAGCCCTGGCTAATCGCCTTAAGAGTCTCTTGTTTGTATAGCGCAGACTCGACTTGGCGTCGGCCCAAATCAACTTGTTTTCTTACTGTCAGGTTCAGATTCTGGAGATGCCATCCAAGACGTCAGTGTGCACCCTGAAGCCGGAGGCGGATGCCAAGCTGGGCATGCCCATGTGCCTGCGGCTGTGGCAGGTAAGGCCCCGCGTGCGCCAGCCACACCCTGCCGGCCACGCCCATGGCCATGAGTCATGCCCCATTCAGGAACTGATTTATCGTCAAGTAGCTTGGGCAACCTCCCCCCACCCTCCACCCCCCGCCAGGGAACACGTGCAGCCACCTCAGTGTCCCCACGGCCCTCTGCTTCCTGCTGCTGCAAGGGGCCCATCATTGCCCCAGGAGAGGCCTGGCTTCAGCCAGCAGCAGTGGCAGCAGGTGCGCTTCATTTGCAGGCTCCGGTGGGCTCACCCCGCAGCTGGTGGTGCCCTCCAACACGAGGTGAGGAGGGGACAGTGGGGTCTGCCAGCACCTCGGTACTTGGTCCCTGCTGAGGGTAGGGCGGGCCAGGCTGACTAACTGCAGCAAGCCTGCACAGCCCCTGCTTCGCTTGGGATTAATTTTTGTTACTTCTTTGCCTCTTAGAGGCGGGAGTGGACTTAACACAATGACATTCCCTGCAGCCACACTTGGAATTCCGAGATCCATGAGCATTTCCTTCCTTCTCAACTATTCTTTGTGGTTAGACGGGGTCGGGAGGCCTCAGCCGGGGCCCAGTTTGGGGTTGCTAGGGAGGGAGTCTCCTGGGCCCAGCTGCCTCCATGGAGCCGACCGCCACTCACCTCCTCACGGGAGCCTCACTGGCTCAAGGTGTAGCCGTCCTCCTTGGGGCTGCTCATGTCTGGGGCAGCAGAGCAAGCGGTCCTGTGCGCTCACTTGTGAAGAGTCCCTTAGCCCTGAGCTGCCTCGGAAGCCCACCGTAGGGGTCACTGGCAGCACTCTTCCCAGGGCCCTAGGTCATGCTGAGCACCCTCCTGTTCTGCTTGGTTCTGAGAGCCACCCCAGGCCGGGCCTTTACCAGGAGGTGCCTCTGGCTCGCTGCCTCTTTGACTTCCTCACCAGAGTGAGACTGGACGGGCCTGTGCAGTTTGTGGGCATCTGCGTGCCCTGCAAGACCCACCGGGACGGGCATCCCCAGACGTTTCTCTCTCTCCACATGACCAGAAACTGGGCGCCCCTTATTGCAGTCAGCTTCCCCCAGTAGTTTCTTGACTGAAAAGTTTCAGCTTGGAATTTGGGGTCTCCCATGGGCTAATCCTGTGGTGCTGCTTCGGTGGCTGTGGCTTTCTGGGGAGAAGCCCTCGCGGGAGGGGGGTGACTTCCACAAGGCTCACCTGAGATGATGAAAGCCTCGGCGCCAGCAGGTTCACAGCCGGGCCACAGGGACTGCAGCGGAGCCTGGGTCGTCAGCCTCCCTGTGCCTGGAGAAGGCTCCTCTGAGGGCTTGACAGGGGGTCTGCTGGGAGGAAAAACGCCCCCCAAGGCTGCAACCGCGCAGGCAGCGGGCAGGGTTTCCAGGTCCGGGGGGAGGGTGTCCGAATCCGAGGCTGCACCGCCCCTGTTCCGCCCCCTGGGAAACATGGGTCATTGCACAATCGTGTAAAATTCCAACAGAAAAATGCATAGAAAGGGATGTACAAACTTGTTAAGGTAATTAATGTCGTTGACAGAGGACAAATCGCATTTCTGTGGCTGATGGAGATCCAGCGTGAAGCATTCCGCTAAGGAAAGCCGACATGAACGCCACACGTTCCCTTTTCCGTCCCCAAGCCTGAGGGGTGGGTTGTAATTTATTAGTCTGATTGTGGCACAGTGGCCTGACTTGCTATTTTTTTTTTCTGAAACACTGAGGGTTTTCTTTTATTTTGGTTTGGTTTTTTTTGGCAATCAGATTTTTGTTTTTAATTTTTTTATTTTTAATCTTTAATTTGGTGTATTCTTACTTTGCTCCTTAAAACAGCTGACCTGCAACATAAGAATAACTGTTATTAATATATAAAAGGTCAGGACCTACGTCAAGCCTGAGGCAGTCACTGGCGCAGCCCTCAGAGCAGGGGTCCCTCCAGCCGGCCCTGCCTGAGCTACGGTATGGTGCATTGAGGGCTTCCCACGGCCCCCCGACCTGCTGTGTCCCTCTGGGGCAGCCAATGAATGGGAGGGGTACAGAGCGAGGCCTGGCCTCCAGGTCTCATCTGTGGGCAGGGAAGGGGCAGAGAAGAGCAGATCTGGGTGACTTCAGATCCTCTCTGTGCAGAGGTCGGGCAGCACCAAGGCTGTGGGCACCAAAGTGCCCCAGCCACAAGAGAACTGCCCAGCCTGTGGTGTCTGTCACTGAGGGCATAGCAGGGGCTGGCAACCACAGGGCAAGTCCCACCAGGCCAGGCTGGCTTCTGCTCTGGCCACGCTGTGGCACCATGATAGGCGGTCAGTCACACACACAGTCCCTGCATTGGCCATGGCATCTGAACTCAGAGGTGGTGGCTTCACACAGGCGCTGGGCTCTGAGACTGCCAGAAGGACGTCAGTGACGGGAGTAGCCCCAGGCAGTCTCAGCTCCAGCAGTGGAGGAAAGTGCTGGGGAGGAGGGTGTCATAGGCTGGGAACAGGCGTAGCCGCAGAGCACTGCCTTAGGGGAGTGGGTCCAAGGACGAGAGTCTCTGGAGTCAGCCTCTGGGGCTGGCCTGCGTTCCTGGTTGGGATGCAGAGTGTTCCCGGCTGCTCTTGCCTGGCCCTCACCCACTATGAGTCCAGACGCACCGCCCACCACAGGGAGGGAGCCAGGGAGCCAGGACTGCCTACGAGGAGCTGCAGTGCAGAGGGCGTGGCACCCACGTCCGGGAGGAAAGTACTGTGGGTCGTTGGACACCTCGTTTCCCAGCAGGTGATCGGAAAGGTGCCAACATGGAGCTCCTCCCAGGGATGGAACAGCACATGCAGCATGGCTGGGGTGGGGCTTCTGCAGGGAGGGGCAGGGCACTGAGTACAGTTGGGGGCCTGGGGCAGCTCTGCCTCCCAGGTACAATGTGGGCTCTGACAGCGGGGGATGACTTGGAACGAGGCCTGGGAGGAGGCGCCCTGGGAAGAGACCCACCGACCGCCACTGGCCTCCTCCCAGGAGTCTCACTCTTCTCGGCTTCATCTGTGTGAACTCGGTTATCAGAACCCAGTGGTTTTACAAGCCTTTTTCAGGGACGTATGCGAGGACCACCGGACCAGCTCTGGCCTCTGGTTCACATGCCCACATTCTGCAGGGCACAGTGAGTGTCCTTCTGTCCCTGCCATGGCCATTCCCTCCAGGTCAGGGCATTTGGCCTCGGGCTCAGGGCCTGGCTCCCCTGGTTCGCATCACCAGCCTTCTGACGCGGAGAGCCCTGGTCCTTGTGCTGTTTGAGGACTCAGCATCCCCTTGTCAGGCACAGGCCCTGGTGCCTTCTGGCTCCCCCAGGTCTCCTTGCTCAGCCACGCCAGGTTTCTCTGGGCTGTCATTCTTGGTGCCGGGGGCTGATGGCTGTGTCCCCAGGGTGATGCGGAATCTTGCAGCGTTCCCCTCCTATAATTATTCCAGAGGCTTAACAAACGAGGCGTCTGCCCAGGGCTGGGAGCCCTCTGACCCGTGCCCTCATTCATCATGAGAGCTCGGGCGGCTTGCGCCTGGCTTCAGGGGCGGGGGCTTTGGCAGCCACATTGACAAAGCACAGAGAGTTCATTTTTCATGGAGATGGAGCTCACGGTTTCTTCTGGCTGGCGGCTCTAGACAGGTGACCAGCCAGACCCAGTGATCAGTGGCCACACGTCTTAGGGTCAGGGAAAGGAGGCAGGAGGACAGGTCCCTGTGCATGGGAGAGGTGGAAAGGGTTGGTCCCACTGACAGTGACTGGTGGGTGCCCAGCGTCACCCCTTTGGGCAGGACCCCAGGGTGGGCACATGTAGGTTGCAGGGCTGGTGAGAAGTGGCACAGCAGTGAGGGGCCTTGGGCTTTGCTCTGTGCCCTCTGCTCCCATGTCCTCGGGGTGCCCTAAGGGCAGCTGTGCCAGTCCCATGCTGACGGCATCAGCCATCCAGGGGCGGTGTGGGAGGGCGCTGGCGGTACGGAGCTTCTGAGCTGTGGCAGCCACGTGGAAGACTTGGGAAACAGCCCCAGCCAGCAGGAGAGGCAGAGATCTCCAGAGCCCCTTCTCCCCCGAAACTCACTGGAGCCGGGGTTCTTCCAGGAGCTGACGGCTCTGCTGTTCCCCGCAGGCGGACTGCAGCCCCCGCCCACTCCTTCTGGCGGGCTACGAGGATGGATCGGTGGCCCTGTGGGATGTCTCTGAGCAGAAGGTGTACAGCCGCATTGCCTGCCACGAGGAGCCCGTCATGGACCTTGACTTTGACTCCCAGAAGGCCAAGGGTATCTCGGGCTCTGCTGGGAAGGCGCTGGCTGTCTGGAGCCTGGACGGGCAGCAGGCCCTGCAGGTCAGTGCGCCAGGCCCTGGGCCTCATTTATCCTGCTCTGCACTAACAGTCTGATAGGCTGAAACAATATTTAGGCATGAAGAGGAGTTGTTGCAGATCCCTGGCTAATTAATCACTAGGAGGCGGGTGCAGGGGAGCTGTCCATGGCTGGCGCAGGAAGAAGGGGGCGTGGGCGCTGGCAGGCCGTTCACATGGTTTGGGTTTCACCCAGACCTCGGGTTCATGCAGTCACATCTTGTCCATCTAGAGAAAGGCACGCAGAGTCCAGGAATACTCAAACCCCTTTATGAAAACTCAGAGGAATTTGGTCAGTAAGGAACTGATTAATCAAAAAAAAAAAAAAAAAAAACCAGTGTGCAAAACTTCGAGGAGCTGTGGCCCCCACCCCCCGTGGTGGTCTGGAGCTGGCCCGAGGGAGGCCATTGCTCATGGCAGCGGGAAGGCTCAGCAGGAAAGCCGGGAGGCCTCAGGGCCGCCTGGCGGTGGCTGAAGATCTTCCCACGGTGTCTCTTGGGCTCTCTTGGCTGGCATGGCTCAGGGGGCCCCATGGTGTCCCTGTCTGGGTCTGTGGCTCCAGGGCTCAGCGCAGGGTGGCCTGGCCTACACATGTGGCCCTGTTTGGGATGGGAGGGATTGGGTCAGGCTGGTGGGGGCAGAGGAGCCTCCTGTCCAGGTCTTGCTCTGGTGCAAGTCTCTGGGTTGCAGAGAGCATGGGGGATGAGGTACTGGGTGTGGCCTGGGCCCATCCTGGCTTCTGGGCGGTGGACAAGGAGCCCCCATTCACCAGAAGCCTTGGAAGCCGGAGACTTACCCACAGCTAGCGCGTGGTCTGATTGCCAGTCTAGTGGGTGAAGCGCCTCCAGGGGGAGCTGCATGTCCTGTGGGGTGGCTGCTGGCAGAAGCAGCAGCAGGCCCAGTTCCCAGCCTCACCAAGGACAGGGCTCGGGGCTGCCCTTCTCTGTGGGGCTGTGGTCCAGGCTGTCTCTACAACGGGAGGCCACAGGGAGGGCATCCATCAGGCCCCCTCGGCAGGGCAGCCTTGCCAGCAGCCCCGTGGGGTGGGGAGGGCTCACCTCGGGTCCATCAGGCCCACCCCTGAGTGAGCACCACCAGAGTCTTTGAGGCACATGGTAGGGCTGCAGAATGATGGGCCCTGGTGAGACCAGGATATGAGCGACCCCAGTGCCCTGTGGGCATCACCAGGCCTGTGCAGGCACATGGCGGACTTGCAGGAGAGCTGTGTCCATCCATCGTCCGTCCAATCAGCTGTCCTGCTCGTGCCTCCCCAGGAGAAAGGGTCTCCCGAGGCCTAGTGGGCCTGGGTGTGTGTGGGTGTGAGTCATCATCATGCCCATTCTTAGCAGCTAGAGGCTGAGCTACTCTGGGCGCTGGGTCTGCATGTCTGGAAGGGGCGTCTCCTCACACTCCCTCCCTCCTCCTCAAGTCTGGCAGGGACCCTGCAGGGCTGCCCTCCCCGCCCCGGGGTCTGGTGTTCCCTTGGCACGGGCTTGTCCTTCACCAGCCTGACAGAAAAGGGTTGAAGACCCAAGCAGCTTCCCTGAGAGCCCCCAGAGGGCTCTTCCCTGCAGTCCCCAACCCGGGCTCTCCTGTGCCAGGACCCCGGGAAGGGGCCCTCCTGCCGTAGTGGCCCAGATCTGCCTGGTCTCTCCTGGAGTGTTTGGGAAGCAGCTGCTGGAACTTAAGACTGTAATTTATGGGGCACGTTCCAGTCCGGAGATGAACTTGACTGGATTGATGAAGTGAAGAGTTAAAGCAAAAGGGGGACCAGGTATTAATGAATTGAAAGATGAGAGCAGAAGGGAGAACCGGGAACTGGAAGTGGTTGGCGTGGCTGTGGCATGCTGGGCAGGGCGTCGGCCCGTGGCGCACATCAGAGGAGAATTGCTTCCCCTGCTGAGCCCTGTGTTGTGTGGGCCAGGAGGAGGAGGCCTGGGAGGGGGACAGGTGACCCCAGGGGAGCCGGAGAGGCTGATGCGCCACCATCTGCCCAATGTCACGTCTAACGTCCGCCCTAGCAGCCCTGGAGATTGCAGGTTCTGTAAAGCCGGGGTCTCAGGGAAAGTGTCTGGGGCGCTTTTGGAGGTGAACTGCCTGAGAGCGTTCTTACTGCCCGGGAGCAATCAAGGTGACCGAGGGTCCTCGGCAGCCACAGGTGTCCTCACCCATCGCCCGCACTGTGACTCCTTGGCCGAGAACCACATGGGCACGGCTGTGTGTCCCTTGTGTCCTCCTGCCGAAGCCTCTGATGAGCCCAGATCAGTCTCCCCGCAGCGGGAGCTGGGAGCGGAGACGCGGGTGAGGTTCCTGGAGCAGAGCGTTGGTAATCAGAACCAGATGGTGGCCTGGCTGTGCCGCGCATTCCTGGCACCTGAGGTCATGTGCTACGAGAGCCACTGGTGGCCAGAGATCCTTCCTGGAAGGCCCAGGTCCAGGCTGGGGCTTGGCCAGGGGCCACGGTGGTGACGAGGAGGCTGCCCACGTCAGGATGCCACCTGAGCCTGCCTTGCTGAGGTGGCCTTCCTGCAAGCCGTCGCAGTTAGAGCCTGCATTGTCATCAGATACAGGTGGTACGCAGGCCCTCGCCTGCCTCCCACATTTGGGGTAGCGCCCACAGCCTTGAAGCGGGGACTGATTTACAGCCAGCCATATTTTTAGGGCTTTAAGTAATAATGAGGCTTCCCCACCCCAGGCAGCCCTGGCCTGGGAAGTGGACCAACTGTGGCTCCCCCATGAGACATGACCAAGTGTCCAAGCTGCACTCCCGTCTGCACAGCAGTGGTGGCTGCTGCCCCCATCTGCCAGAGGCTTCCCGTGAGAGGGGCAGCAGCGCCGCCGGGCAGCCAGGAGGGAGGCCGAAGGGCCCCTGGCTAGCTCCCCATGTGTGGCATCAGGAGGAAAGGCGTGTGCAGGGCACGGGCAGGGTTCCACCTGCCATCAGAGCACAGCAGTGCAGGCCTCTGGCTGCTGTCACTGCGGGGCCAGGACCGGTCCTCCTCTTCTTCAGGAGCACAGGGCGGCAGCAGGCCCTGGTCTTTCTCCAGGAAGCCCCACCAGGCTTCCTGCATCGCGCTCGTTTCCTGCGGAACCCCATCCTCGCGCCTGGTTGCCTTTACCTCCATGCTGTCCCCGCTTTCTGAGAATGGCTGAGCTGGATGTAGGGTCACTCCTGTCCCTGTAGGCAGTGGCCACCCGGCTGGTGGGTAGGCACAGCCAGGCTGCGGGGCAGGAGCTAGACAGGAGAAGCTGGGCACTCAGCCCCCCACGGGTGAAGACACAGCACCCACCTTCTGCCTGTGAAGACCCCTGTTTGGGCTCTCTATGGAAACCTTCTCATGCACCTTCCCATGCTCTCTACGGAAACCTTCCCATGCGCCTATGGCTCTAGGCGCTCAGCAGCTCTTTTCTCCCTGGGAAGGACCTGCCGGCAAATTCCTATCAAGAGGGTCCAGAGCAGGCCCCAGTGGCTTCCAGGGAGGCCCATGGTGTGCGGCTGGGCATCCCCTCTCTACCACTGACTCAGGGCAGAGGTCACAGGAGAGAAATGGGTGACAGTGATAATGGTGTCAAATCAGCCTCCTGTTCTGCTTCCCAGCTGTCATTCCCTCCATGGGCCATGGTGTTCTGGTTCCTGAGAGCCGGGGAGGGCTCCTGGGTCTGCAGGCACAGGCGGTGACCTCACACTCATGACATGTGCATCCCAGCATCCCCCAAGGCCCTGCGCAGTGGGTGCTGGCCTTGATGGCCCCTCGGCCAGGTCACGGGGAGCCAAATGGGGAGGCAGGAGCTGGTGTGGAGGGAGGGGAGGCATCCCCGAGGCTGGGTGCTCTGCACACTGAGGCCAGCCTGGGCTTGCGGTCACCAACCAATGGCTGTGTGTTGTGCTGCAGCACGTTCCGCTGCTTGTGTGCACAGGCAGGACACCCCCGAGACCCCCAGAGCCAAGGTCTCCCAGGCGAGAGAGACAGAGGACAGGCAGAGCATCTGGGACATGCTGGGACAGTGCTGGTCGCAGTGGGTGGTGGGAAGAGAGGGGCCATGAGAGGGGGTCAGGGCTGCAGGCCTTGGTAAGTCCATGAACCAGGGGCCCTGGACCTGGAGAGGCCCTTGGAAGGGCAGGAGGATGGGGTGGTAGGGGCTTGGCCTTGAGCGACAAGTTGGTGTTGAGGTAGGAGGGCAGGGTGGCTGAGAGGGCATGGCGAGGCGCCGACCTCAGTGGCCAGGAGCCTAGAGCAGCCCGGGGGTGCTGGCGGTGGTTCCTGGGCCTGGGTCAGGGCTACGCTGGCTGCGGGTTGTCTGATAGCATCTCCTCACCAGGCAAGGCTCCTCCCGCCCCTCCTGGGGAAATAATCTGGGTCTTGAATGGGTGCCTGATGTCACCAGATGCTCTCACTGCACCTCTCCGACTCATACAGGTTTTCTTCTTGAGTCTGTTCATTGCATTGTTGGCATTTTCTTAAACCTTAGAAGAACTAAAATCCTCAGTCTGTCCCTGGATCTCAGGGAAAAGTCCTGGAATCACCCACTGCGTGACGTGTGCTCCTCTCACTCTGCTGGGCTGGGCTGCAGCTGCCCAGGGCCACAGACTCACCTGGGCATCCCTCTCCCGCTGCCTGCCTAGTGACAGGAGCCCCAGGCTTGGGGAGTTGGTGGGGAGCGTCCCCTCTTCTCCCGGTGGATGGACCTGTTTGGGCGGTGGAGGTGAGGGGTCGTGAGTGACTAGAGGTTGGTCTTCGCCTGCACCATTACTGGGCAGTTATTTTCTCTGCCTGAGTTGTTTTCTTTGTGGACTAATTTAAGTTTCTTGATTTGGGGAATTTTTCTAGGAATTTGTCTATGGGCATACAAATCCTCAACGTTATATTCCTAGTGACCTTTTTTGGACCGCTTGTGATGATTGTTTAAATTTCTGCCACATTCAAAGCTCTGTCCCTGCTTTATTTATTCATCAGTCTTGTCTGTGTTCGTCCTTGAGCATTTCTTTCTGTTCATCATTTCTGTCCTTGCTATGCTCTCCCTCCGACCCACGTCCGCTGGGTTGCATCTGCTGCCCTGCCTGGGTCAGGCGCACAGCCCATCGTCCCTCAGCCTTCCCTCACCTGCCCTGCATGGAGCCTGTTTCCATAGGTGACTGTCCAGCTGGGATCCCTGGTGCAAGAGGACATCGTCTTCCTCCCCTCACTTCCAGGCAGACCCCATTTTTATTATCACTTTTTTCATATTTCTCATTTGACACAAAGATCCCATTTTTGTTTGTCCTCTGGCTGCTGAGCTAATTAGAATGGTTTTATGGTTCTGAATGTTTGATTTCTTCCCCCAGTTATTTTTTAGTTTTCAGTTTCTAACTTAATTACATTGTGGTCTGGGAACAAGGTCTGAATGATATCAGTTCTTTGAAATGCGGGGCCATCCAGTTTTCATAACTATTGCACATGTGCCAGCGAGGCGGTGCTAGTTGTCAGACGCCCTGCTGCGCACGTGAGCGCCAGGCCCGCATGTCCGCTGATTCTTAGGCCTGTAAGTCATTCTGCAGGTGACCAGGGTCCCCAGCAGGCACAGAGAGAGGCCTGTCCTGTTCCCTTTTGCTGGGGCCTATTTTTGCTTTATGCACTTTGAAGCTGGCCTAGGAACATGCCAGTTTAAAATGGTAATTTCCTGGTGAATGGCTTCTTTTCTTCATTCCCCCTCATTATCCCTAGAAAGGATTTTCGCCCAAAAGCCTATTTTTCCAACTGTTAATATGGCTCAGGCCAGGTTTCTTTCGGTCACTGCTTCCCTTTATAGCCGTTATATTTTAATCATTTTACCTCCAACCTTCCTGGCCCTCCAGGTGTAGACACATTTCTTACGGAGTCAGTTCTCACATTGGTGATTACATTTCGTGTGTGAGTGTTGCCCTGAGCATTCTTACACCTCAGGCCCTCCTTCCGGAAGCCGAGATGCCCATCCTTTAGGGATTCCTCAGGCAGGGCCCCTCTTGGTGGCTGTGCTGGTGGCCTCTGAGTGCACGGGCCTAGATGCCGAGTGGCCATTCTCTGAGTGACAGCAGCTGCCAGGCCACAGGTCTAGGTCCTGCCACTTCCTTGGGCTGCTGAGAATTCAGCTCCCAGCCTGGCCACCTTCCATGTGGCTCAGTCCCGTAAGCTTTGACTTATTGTGACTTCATTTTAATTCAGTTCAGAATGTTGTGATTTTTTTTCTTTGATCCATAGGTGCCAGGCTCCATGCAGAGCAGTCATTGAATTTTCAAATATTGGTTGATTTTGTAGATACGTCTTTAATCTAGCTTAATTCTGTTGTCAGTGAATGCACGCAGTGCAATTTCAGTGTTTAGAAATTTATGGAGGCTTGTTTTTGGCCCAGCACATGGCATGTCTCGGGGAGTGCACCACATGGACTTGAAAGGAACGTGTGTTCCGCAGTTGTGGGGTGGAGCCTTCCATCAGCCTGACCTAGGTCAGTGGATGTGGTTCCAGTCTTCAATATCCTCACCGACTTTTTTGTCTCTTTTTTTTTTTTTTTTTTTTTTTTCACCAGTTACTAAGAGAAGGCTCTTAAAATCTTTAACTGTGACTGCAATCGTGCCTGTTTCTTCGTCTCTGCCTGTTTCGCTTCATGAGCTTTGAAGCTCTGGGGCTGGGTGTGTGAGTGCGGAGATAGTCGCCCCGTCCCGGTACAGGGCCCTCTTCTCATCGCGAGGTACCCCTGGTCTCTTCTAATGCTCCTTTGTGTTGAAGCCGGCTGCGTCTGGTACTAAACCGTGGCATCGACTTTCTTAGGGTTGCCCTTTGCGTTTTACTCCTCGCTCCTACTTTCAACCTGTCCTGACCTCTTGATGTTTAAAAAGCATCTTTGGCAGACAGTTGTGTCTTGCGTTGTGTATTTTCTGACAGTCTCTGCCTGGTAATCGGCGTATTTAGTCTGTTGCATTCACTGCGATGACCGGCCTTTCTGAGATCAAGTCTAACATCTCTACTTGTGTTCCACTTGCCATTTGCATTTTTGCGCACTTTTCCTCCTCCCTGCCTTCTTTTGCGGTGATCAGATATTTATTTTTTAGTGTTCTGTTTTGTCTCGTCTCTTGGCTTCTTAGCTAGACCTCTTACCGCTTTTGTTCCTGAGCGGTTGCACTCCAAGAACGTGCACCTTCTCCAAGTCTCCTTAGAGTCCGTGCTGTCCACATCCCGCCCCACAAGCATGATGACTGCGTGCTGGTGCAATCCCTTCCACTCATACTCTCAGTCTTTCTGCGGCTGTTGTGATCTACTTGGCATCTACACATATGAGAAACTGCACCTTGCAGTATTAGTTTTCCTTTTTTTTTGAGGCAAGGTCTTGCTGTGTCACCCAGGCTGGGGTGCAGTGGTACAGTCACAGCTCACCGCACCCTCAGACTCCTGCCTCAGCCTCCTGAGTAGTTGGGACTACAGGCATGTACCACCACATGCCTGGCTAATATTTCGTAGAGATAGGGTCTCACTAGGTTGCCCGGGCTGGCCTTGAACTCCCAAGTTCAAGCAATCCCAAGTGCTGGGATTACAGGAATGAGCCACTGCATCTGGTCAGTTTTCCTTTAAATCATCAGTGTTGTTTTTTTTTTTAAACTTATAAGAAATTAAAAGCATAACATTTTATATTTACTCACCCCTTGGCCATTTCTGGTGCTCACCCTATAGACCAGGGTATCTTCTTACATTTTTTGTAGTGCAAATCTGCTGGCAAAAAAAATTCTCTAGCTTTTGTTTATTAAAAAAAAAATGTCTTGGCCGGGTGCAGTAGCTCACGCCGGTAATCCCAGCACTTTGGGAGGCCGAGACGGGCAGATCACAAGGTCAAGAGATCAAGACCATCCTAGCCAACATGGTGAAATCCCATCTCTACTAAGAATCCAAAAATTAGCCAGGCGTGGTGGTGTGTGCCTGTAGTTCCAGCTACTCGGGAGACTGAGTCAGGAGAATCACTTGAACCCAGGAGGCGGAGGTTGCAGCGAGCGAAGATCGTGCCACTGCACTCCAGCTTGGTGACAAAGCAAGACTCCATCTCAAAAAAAAAGAGTCTTTATCATCCTCCTTTGTAAGGAATCCTGGCTATGGAATTTAGGAATGATATATTTTTCTTCATGCCCTGTGAAAATGTTGTTCCGTTTTTTTCTGGCAAGAAGCCATGATGTCCTGTCATTCCCATGCATGTAATGTGTCTTGCTGCATGGCTCCTTTCAAGATTTTCTTTTTATCTGTGGTTTTCAGTAGTTTGACTATCATGTGCCTCAATAGATATTATTATCTTATCCTGATTACAAGCATGAGCCACCACACCCAGCCTGTTGAGTCTATTTATATCATATTTAAACTTTATTTTGTATTTATTTATTTATTTATTTTTGAGACAGAGTCTCGCTCTGTTGCCAGGCGCCAGGCTGGAGTGCAGTGGCGCAATCTCGGCTCACTGCAACCTCCACCTCCTGGGTTCAGGCAATTCTCCTGCCTCAGCCTCCTGAGTAGCTGGGACTACAGGCACGCGCCATCACGCCCAGCTAATTTTTGTATTTTTTAGTAGAGACAGGGTTTCACCATGTTGGCCAGGATGGTCTCGATCTCTTGACCTCGTGATCTGCCTGCCTTGACCTCCCAAAGTGCTGGGATTACAGGCATAAGCCACTGCGCCCAGCCTCTTTTTTTTTTTTTTTTTTTTTTTTTTTTTTTACTTTATGCAGATATACAAGGGAAATACTAGGAAACAAAGGTACCTGCAGTGAGGTGGGAGAGGAGAAGGAAATGATGCTATTTTTGTCTTTACTTACGGTGGGCAGTGGTCAGATAATCTCTCAGGATGAGGCTGACTGTTACATCTTTGGCCCCAAAGGACAAAAGCTGAGCTAAATCATTGAACTTAACCACCATCCCATCTCTCTCAGTGCCTTCCTGTATTTCTGTTAGTTATATAACCGGTTCCATAGCCATAATCCCCATATTGTTTTAGAGCTAATCCTACAGGTAAGTGGATCCAGTGCTCCCTGCCAGACCATTTGCTGCAGTTCTCCAGTTATCTCTTACGAGACTGGAGTTAATATTCTAGTCTTTCAAGAACAGCTTATGGCTGCAGGATTCTCTGAGTTCTGACATGTTCAGAAATGTTGGTCTGTTGTTTTTGCAGTTGAGCGACAGTTTGGCTGGATATAAAATGCTTGGACGTTGCTTTCCTCCTCAGCCTTTGCAGGCGTCACTTGATCGTCCCTCGGCACCCATGTGGCTGTGGAGCCTTCTGAGGCCGGCCTACACGGTACCCTCGTCATCAACGTGGTCTTTTTGTCTGGCCACCAAAAGGTGTTTTTTAGCTCTGAGGTCCAATCATTTCATTAGAGCATATCTTTTTTTTCTTTTGAGACAGGGTCTTACCCTGTCACCCAGGCAGGAGTGCAGTGGCGGTGATCTCAGCTCACTGCAGCCTCCATCTCCTCGATTCAGGTGATCCTCCCGCCTCAGCCTCCCAACCTACTGTATTCCAGGTAGCTAGGATTACAGGCACATGCCACCACCCCCAGCTAATTTTTAAAAAAAATTTTTGTAGACACGGAGGCCTTGCTGTTTTACTCAGGCTAGTCTCAAACTCCTGGACTCAAGCAGTCCTCCCGCCTCAGCCTCCCAAAGTGCTGGGATTGCAGGCATGAGCCGCCGCGCCCGGCCCATTCTGCTCACTCTCCGTGATTCCTGCCCTTTGTGTCCCTGGCTGTCCTGTTGGGGTCGCTGCTGCTGCTGCTGATTCTCCTTCATTGCTTTCAGTTTTTCTTCCACCTCTCCCCTGAGCTCTGCCAGGTCAGGTTTCCTCCTCTGCATTCTGCTGCTTTGGGTTCTTGCTTTACAGAGGGGAGGCAGGGCCAGAGCTGAATTCATTGCTTTCTTTTGTCAATTTATGACAGCACTGCTTGCCGACAGTTTCCATTGGCTTCTGCCGAGTGCTGCCATTGTTTTTCCTATTTCTTCTTTCTTTTTCCTTGTGCTATCTTTGCAGAGATGTGTGATTCTCAACTGAGGGCAGCGTGGCCCCATCAGGAGGCCCTGATGGAAAGCTTGCAGTGTGTGGGGCTGGTATAGAAGGAAATGGCCCTTATTGCTTGTCATCATGGTGGCAAAGTCCTTCTATCAGTCAGTGTGTGGGCACAGAGGTGCCAAGCGCCCTGCAGCACAGGGGACAGCCTTGTGGAATCAAGAAGCGCCATGGCCACAGAAGCAGCGCTAATCCCCCACCCCCCAGCTCCCTGCTTGCCATGGGAGAAGGATGTCAGAGAGGGGTCAGGGCAGGAGGCTTCCTGCTCACCCAGTGCTGAGTGTGGGATGCTTGGCCCAGGAAGAGGCCAGCACCCTGACGGCCCTGGGCACATAGGACCTGCCTGTGTGGCTCTGGGTCTTGTGCAGTGCCCCACCCCCTCTCAGAACCCGGCCAGGGATGTTGCCCCCACCAGGCAAGGGATACTGTGTGGCTCCTGCCGCCTCCAGCGTGTCTCCCCGTCGTCCCCCCTCATCCTGCCAGCCCCCCATTGGGTCTTGCTCTTGGCAGCGCTCCCAGCCCTGCCGAGGTTGGGGGTTCACATACCTCATGGTTTTGCTGAAGATGGAGTTTGTGTTTCTCATCCTCATCAGCTTTGGGGCGGTTATGAGGTTCTTCTGGGAGAAGTGCCAGCGTCTGCTACTGTCAAGCCTGAAACGTGGCCCCTCGCTAGGCGCTAAGGTGCAGTGTCTTCCCGGGGCTGAGGGGCCCCAGGACCCAGCGCCTCTGAGGTTTCTCCTGCAGCTGGGACCTCCCTGTCTCTCTGCTGCTCTCTGACTGGGGAAGGAGTCGGTCAGAGCAGGTTGGGGAGCAGAAGGGCGGGGCCACAAACCACTCTGAGGGGAGAGCTGGAGCCCCCATCATAGCTTGAGGAAGAGGGAAGGTCAGCTGGGCAGGAGCGTGTGGCCCTCACATCCGGGGCCTGTGGGCCCGCGTCTCTTCTGGTTCCAGCTGCAGGTGGGGCGCCAGGGGCAGCACTGCCACACAGGCCTAAGGAGCAGTCTAACGCCCTTCCCCTCTCACAGGTGTGTGGGACTCACCAACTCACCAATCCTGGGATCGCCGAGGTGACGATCCGGCCGGACCGCAAGATCCTGGCCACTGCGGGCTGGGACCACCGCATCCGTGTGTTCCACTGGCGGAAAATGCAGCCGCTGGCCGTGCTGGCTTTCCACAGTGCCACCGTCCAGTGTGTGGCCTTTGCCGCCGATGGCTTGCTGGCTGCGGGCTCCAAGGATCAACGCATCAGCCTCTGGTCACTCTACCCACGCGCATGACTCAGCTGCTCCCTTTCCAGGAGACACAGAGGGCGGGCCGTGAGGCAGGCGTCAGGCCCCAGCCTCGACCTGAAACCTCAAGGACCTCTGAGGATCAGCAAGTCGTGGCCCAAGGACCATGGAGTCCCCACTGTCTTCACAAAGTTGGCATTTCCTTTTGTGGAGTGCATCATCACAGGACAGTGACTCTGGGAGCCAGCTAGAGCCCTGGGCATCCGAGGCCTGCAGGAGACGTTGGCTTGGGCCTGCTGTGTTGCCAGCTGAGGGTATTTTATAATAAATTTCCATTGCCAAGTTGTAGGCTCGAGGCAGGAACTTCCTGAGGAGGCCCTGGTCCCCCACTTAGCATCAGTACCCTCAGACCCCCACCAGGCAGGACGCTCAGCCCCGCCCTCACCCGTGCTGTTGAATGTCGGGAGATGACAGACCCCAACCACAGCTGCCTGTCCACATGACCCCTCACCCCAAGGGGGCCAGGAGCTCCCAGCACACAGGTTGAGGCCAGGATCAGGAAGTAACTGAACTCCCCGAAGAGTGAGGCAGAGAAAGGTGCCCGTGAGGGACAGCAAGGGGGCTTGCAGTGCACAGGGCCAGGCCAGATGTGGAATCCGGGAGGGCACGCCTGCCCAGAGAGGGTGCTCCTCCAGGTGAGTGCTGGGCAGAAGGCATAAGAGCAGTGAGGGAGTGTGACGGGCACCGCCGCACAGCGGCCAAGGCCACAGTCACAGCTGCGGCTGCACACAGGGCGCCCCGCAGGGCACAACACAGCAAGAACGGGGCTTAGCAGCCAGAGCCCCACACTGCATGCGGCCGGGCCCAGCCTGGCCAGGCATCTCCTCCTAAAAGCGGGTGTTGATTGGGAAAGAACCAAGACCCTGAATATTGGAGTGGGGCCCATGGGCAGATCCAAAGAAGCTGGGACCACAAACACCTGTGTCTGCCCTCATTGCCGGAAGAGACGCTCTGCCTGAAGACCTGGGGCAGCCTCCCTCGAGGCAGTTGCCCTGCAAGGCCCTGCCTATGCTCCTTGGGAGCCCCCCACCCGGGCTTCTAGTCTTAGAACTAGACTCGAGTCCAGTAGGCCTCTGGAGTGAGGTACAGAGGGGGACCCTGAGAGGGGCGCCAGCCTCCTGCAGGACCACGTGGCGTTTCCAGGCAGATATCTGGAGAACATGTGTGGGATGGATCAGAAGGGTGTGGGATCCAGGTGGCCGGAGCATGGGTGGATCAGGACAGTTCCTGAAACAGACCTGCCAAACGGAGGGCTGGGTTGGGCGCTGCAGCTTGGGGCCAAGAAGGTGCTGAGTTGGGGGTGGGGGGCTGGATTACAGCCTGAGGGTGGCTGCGCGGAGTGAATGCCTGTGGCCAGCCGCTGTGGGGTACAGCCGAGGAAGGCTTCCAAGGCCTGGGGATGGGGGTGTCGGTTTTGTCACTGAGACCTGCCTACCCACTGCAGGGGGTCCAGAGACTGTGCCCACCCGTACTGCGAGGAACATGGTTGCTAGGGGGCCTGGGGTCCTCAAGGGGTCCCGTGACCACTCTTCTCTTCGGTCAGAGGTACCATGGGGAGCGCTCCACCAAACAGAGACGTCAGTGCTGGCCAGGAAAGTGGCCCCAGGCCCAAGCTTGGAGACTGCCCTGCTCGGGCACTGGCCTGGCCCCATTGGACAAGGGTGGCCACCAGGTGCCCAGGACCTTTGGTGGGGGCCTGCTGCTTCTCAGGTGTCCTGTAGCCGGCCACCAGGATGCGTGGGGCACTCCAGGAGGGCTTTTCACATCACCGAGGTGTCAGGGAGGGAAGGGTCCGGGGTTCAGGCCGCAGGGGCTGCAGGTGCTGAGGGAGGCTCGGCCTGAGCGCTCTTCGCAGGCTGTCACAGTGAGGGAAGGTGTCAGGGCAGGAGGAGTGGGAGTCGGTCTTGCAGTGTCCCTGACAGCCTTGTCAAAGGCCCCCACCAGGCGTATCTGCCCTGCTTCGGCTCCCCACTGAGGGTTCTGGGCCCCTGCCCCTTCCCCTGTTTACGTCCCTGTCATCTTTGGCATCATCACTATAGTTATAAAACTCCTTGGGTCCCACAGCCACGAGGTGTGCCTCCCACATGAGGGACCAGGTGTGTGTGCCAGTGTGAGGTTGGCGAGCGGCATCGCCTGCTGGCATCTTACCTAGAGGCCATGAGAGCCGTGGACAGGGATGTACAGACCCCGAGTCATCCCCTGGCCCTCGTGCTTTCAGTCAAAGGCACAAGCAGGGCGGGCAACAAGCAGCTGCCCCCTCACCTGGCTCTGAGCTGCCTGCCCCAGGCCATGTGGCGTTGAGTAGTATCCAGGCACATCTTGCTCCGAATCTCAGTGTGCAGGGGCGGAGTTAGGGGACAGCGTGAGTCCTGCATGCCTGACACAGCCCTCACCCTCCAGCGCACAATGGGGCCAGGTGCCCGCATCTGGGTGGGTAGGCAGGCAGGGGCCCCCTGCCAGGCAGGTCCAGCTTCTGAGGCCTTATAGATGTCCTGCGGAGGGCAGGGGCCCAGGACTTCTGTTCACATGGCTGAGCTGCCTGGGAGAGCAGCAGAACCAAGGCTGCGGTCCAAGCGGCCAAGAGCGGCATGGCCCTCCTGGTCCTGGTCCTCTTAAGCTGCTCCGTGGCATCCACAGCAGGGCCATGTGGCTCTGGACAGGCCGGCCTTTGTGTCAGCAGAACCTGGGTCGTGATGAATCACTATGCATCTGACCAGCCTCAAAACCTCCACACCAGAAGAAACAGGGTCCCAGCTCCAGACATCCAGCTGGGATGTACCTGGACGTTGGTGTTCTCTTCCTAGCAAACAGCCGCTTCCTGGAGGCTGGCAGAATGCCACCAGAGCCGGCAGTGAAGGCATTAAGTGGGGAGGAGGGGCAGCCCAGAGGCAGCGCACGAGGGTCAGCATGCAGCTCCTGGGACGAACCTGAGAGGTGACTCCTGGCAGCATGGCTGGTCACTGCCGTCACGCCCCTGGCCAAACCACCAACTGAGAGAGCGGCAGCCTTTGTTCGTCGGCCCTTGCACTTCCTCCATAACACTCTTGGGTGGCAGTGAGGCCTCAAGCCAGAGAGAACTTGTGGACATTTCTTGCCATTTTCGGTGCTGACTCAGGTAGGTGTGTTTTACCATCTTGTGTGTTTCGGCCTCTTTGAGTCAGGGTCTCACTCTGTCCCCCAGGCTAGAGTGCAAATCTCAGCTCAGTGCAACCTCTGCCTCCCAGGTTCAAGCGATTCTCCTGCCTCAGCCTCCTCATGCACCCAAGTAGGTGCATGCCACCACGCCCAGCTAATATTTTATTTTTTTAATAGAGCAGGAGTCTCACTTTGTTGCCCAGGCTGGTCTCGAACTCCTGTGCTCAAGTGATCCTCCTGCCCTGGCCTCTCAAAGCACTAGAATCACAGGCCTGAGCCACTGCCGCTGTCCCGCTGTCCTGTTCTTACTGGGAGACTTCCCATGTGTCGTGGTGCCAGCACAACGTAGCTGCTCCTCTGCTCAGGAGCCCGCAAGGCTGCGTCAGGGTGGCAGTACGGCTGGGTCCTTTTCTGTTCCAATCCAGATTCTTGTGGCTGTGAGCCCCGGCCCTGGGCACTGTCTGCAATGGTGGTGTCTTGATAGTCAGCAGGGGTGGCTTTGGGGTGTTCTGTGCAGTAACTTCCATGGCCCAGAGTGGGATCCCCAGCCACTGCCTCCGATGCGGGCGGAGTGGCCCCTCTGATTCCCAGGAGCTGTCAGAGGGGCAGCAGATCCTACTCCACCGGCCAGTGAGGAGCTGTGTGCAGGGATGCTGGCCCTGGCACATCTGCCTGGTGAGGCCCTGCCTCCAGTGCCAAGGGGCCTCCCCTCTTGATGGTGGGCGTCACCCTGTGCTGACCTCTGTGCAGCCCCACTTTACAAGGTAGGTCTGGCCACCACCCCATCCGCAGGCGGGCGGCACTCACCCAGCCTTGTGCCACCAACAGGGTCCCTCTTGGACAAGTGGCCGTGCCCAGAGCCTTTTCCTTCCTCCCCGCGTGTTACCGACAGGCTAACAGGCAGCCCTGGGTCTGAAACCAGGTGAACCTGGTGAACCTGCGTCTACCTCTGGCAGTGGGCGGCCCTGCAGGCAGATTGGGCTTGGCACGTAGCACCGAGGGGTCAGCCAATGCCGGGAGATGATCCCAGGAAGGGCTCCCGAGCACAGCCCGGGACCCGCCACCGCCGCTGGCGCTCCGTGTTGACGTGCAGTGCGTGTCTCCACCCCCCAAGCAGTGATGTTCACTCAGGTGTTTCCCACCTGTGTCTCTGCCAAGAAGCCACAGAACACCCTCTGCACAAAAGGTCTGTTTGCACAAAGGAAAAACATCCCTTCGGGGGTTCTTTAGAAACGCTTGACACTCAATTAGCTAGAACTTCATGTGAAATCCCAGCGTGGAAGGTAACAAGCCGGCACCGGTGAGAACTTTGGAGCTGAACTTGGTGTGCGCCTGCCCTCTACCAATCTGCCGGCCCCGCCGACCCCGTGGTCCTGGGTGGGCACAGCTGCTCCACCATCCCCCAGGCCTGACTCTCCTCGGGGTCTCAACCTTCATGCCAGCTTTGCCAGAGTCCCCCTTTTCACCTTGCAGGTGGAGGGCCCCTGAGACCCCATCCTTCTGTCAGCTTCCCCAGGTCAGTGAGCCGCAGCTTGGCCCCCTTGCATCAGTTTTTATGGCAGGCCCATTAGGAGGGGGGCAGGAGGGACAGAGGGGAGGCCAGGCAGCCACTGCTGAGTGGGACGGGTAGTCCAGCCCATAGAGCTCGCCAGCTCTACGGGGGAGGTCCCACAGCACTGGCTGGGAAAGCATCGAGTGAGGGATGAAGCCACAGACAATGGGGACCATGGCCATAGCGTGTGCTAAGCTGAGGAGATTAGTAGGAGGTGCTCATGGCCTATTTTTTTTCAGACCGGGAACAGTGGGGGTCTCACTCTGTCACCCAGGCTGGAGTGCAGTGGCACAATCATAGCTCACTGCAGCCTGCTGCTAGGCTCAAGTGATCCTCCTGTCTCAGCCTCCCGAGTACCTTGGAGCCTTTCAGTGGACTGCTTCCACCATCCAGCCCTGCAGGTGGCCCGGGAGCCGCAGCACGTCTGTCGCCTGCCACCTCTTGCATGCACACCCGGCCTCCTGACTTGGGCTCTGAAACCTGTCAAATGTGGGCTGTCATTTGGTTTCATCCTGGTGCCATTATCTCTTGCTGCTTCAATAAACCACCCAAAACAGAGCAGCGTAACAGCCGTTCTGTGCCCGTGGGCTCTGTGGGTTGGCAATTTGGGGGAGGCTGGGCTGAGCAGTTTGTCTGCTCCATGGGGCAGTGGCCGGGGCTGGAGGATCCGCTTCCACTGTAGCCTCTTCACTCAAGCGCCTGGAGCCTTGGCTCCATCCAGGGGCTGGGCACCGTGGGGACCACCAACCTGAGTACCTTCAAGTGTCCTTGCAGTATGGTGGTCTCAGGGACTCAGACTTCTTACTTGGGGGGCTCAAGAGCATGTCTAGTAAGCCAAGCCAGAGCCCAGAGCCTTCTGTGACCAGCCCTAGAGTCAAGGAGAGGGGACACAGAGCCCCACTCTGGGGTGGAGGAAGGCCAAAGTATTTATGGCCTTTACAAAACAAGGCTTGTCCTTGTTTCTCTTTGTGTAGCAAAAAAGAGTGAACACAGACAGCTGAGGCCCCAGAAACAGAGAAGGAGCTAGAATCCGTGCACATCGGCCTCGCACATCATCAGTAGGTGGGGAGAGTCCAGTGTGCACCCCTTCAGTTTACACAGCCATAGGCAGCCCACCCAGGACCACCCTGTCACTCAGCCCTGTGGGTGTGATAAGACACTGACAAGGAAGCTTAGTCTGTTCTTGTCCCAGCACACCAGGCTATATCTCCAAATGAAAGGGCAATGCAAAGAATCGCTCATCTCAGGAAGAGATGCCAAAGTGTCACAAACTGAAAGTAAATACGAAAGATGGGCTGAAGAGTTCCTCAACATAACAGGAGGTTTTGTTACCAAAAGAGACTCAGCATTAAAAATAATGAAATACTTAAGAATCAGCTTACCAGGGAGGTGAAAGACTTGTACACTGAAATCTATAAAACATTGCTGAAAGAAATTAAACATAAATAAGTGGAAATACATCCCATGTTCATGGAATGGGAAACATAATATTGTTAAGATATCCCTGCTACCCAAAGCAATCTACAGATTCAGTGCATTCCCTTCAAAAATCCCAGTGCCGTTTTTTGTAGAAATAGAAATAGCCATTCTGAAATTCATATGGACCCTTGAGGACTCCCTAATAGCTAAAACAATCTTAAAATGAATAAAGTTGGAGGATTCATACCTCCTGGTTTCAAAACTTATTACAAAGCTATAGTAATCAAAATAGTGTGGTACTGGCATAAAGGCAGATGGAAAGACCAAGGTAATAGAATAGAGAACCCAGAAATATAAATCATCACGTCTATTGTCTAGTGATATTTTTCTTAATTAGAAACAGGATCTCACTGTGTTGCCCAGGCTGGTCTTGAACTCCTGGCCTCAAGCAGTTCTACCTCTGCCTCCCAAGTAGCTGGGACTATAGGTACATGCCACTGCACCTGGCTGGCTAAATGGCTTTTAATATGATGACCATTCAGTGGGGGAAAAGACAGTCTCTTTAACAAATGATGTTGGGAAAAATGGACTTACACATGCCAAAGAATGAAGTTTGACCCCCCACCTCGTAACCTATACAAAATTTAACTCAAAATAGATCAAACACCTAAATTAAGAGCTAACACCATAACACTCTTAGAAGAAAACATAAGGCAAAAGCTTCATGACATTAGATTTAGCAATGAATTCTTGGATATGACACCAAAGGCACATGTCACACAAAAAAAACTGGGCTTCATGAAAATGTGCAAGTTGTATGCATCAGAATACACTATCAACAGAGTAAGAAAGTGGCCCATAGACTGAGAGAAAATCTTTACAAACCATTTATCTGATAAGGGATTAATATCCACAATCTATAGAGAATTCCTAAAACTCAACAACAACAAAAAAAAGCCAATTCAAAAATGGGCCATGCTGGGTGCCGTGGTATGTACCCAGCTACTCAAGAGGCTGAGGCAAGAGGATCACTTAACGCAGCAGTTGGAGTCCAGCCTGGGCAACACAGTGAGATCTTGTCTCTAAAAATTAAAAATTAAAAAAAAGATAGACAAATGACTGAAGCAGACGTAGCTCCAGAAAAGACATAAGAGCAGCCAGCAGGTACCGCACCAACATCAGCATTCGTTAGGGAAATACGAGTCAGAACTATAATGCGATAGACACCGCCCTACACCCGTGAGGATGGCCACAGCAAAAATAACAAGACAGAAAACAAGTGGGCGGAGAAAATCCAACCCCTGTGCACTATTGGTGGGAATGTAAAGTGGGACAGCAGCTATGAAAACACAGTAGACAGAGAATTGCCATGTGAACCAGCAGTTCCTCCTGTGGCAGAATACCCAAGACCACGGAAAGCGGGGTGGCGGAGAGATTTGTCACTCACAGCAGCCAACAGGTGGGAGCAACCCAAGTGTCCACTGACAGATGAATGAATAAACAAAATGCGGTGCAGACATGCAACAGAATAATGTACAGCCTTACAAAGGAAGGGAGTTCTGACACAGGCTACACCACGGATGAACCTTGAGGTCTTTACACTGGGTGAACTAAGCCAGCCACAAAAAGACACGTGCTGTGTGATTTCACTAACACAAGGGGCCTAGAGTAGTCAGATTCGCAGAGACAGAGAGTAGAACGCTGGCTGCCAGGGGAGGGGAGTGGGGGTTCTTCTTTCCTGGGGACAGAGCTTCAGCTTTCCAAGATAAGAGTTCTGGAGATGGATGGTGGTGATGGCTACGCTCGTGTGCACGGACGTGACGCCGCTGCACTGTTCGCTTACAAAGGGCTACGATGGTCCACTCGATTTACGTGGATTTTACCTCAATGTAAAGAACTGAAAACTGAAGGCCTGGTTAAGTCTATCTAATTAGCAAATACATCACCTGACATAGTTGCCATTTTTGTGGTAAGAACATTACCCAATAAACATGTCAGTTTAAAAAATAAGTAAATGTGAAGGGAAAGAGACTGAGGGGCAGTCACTGGGCAGCAGCACTTGGCCTCGCCGTGGTGCCCCTGCCTGGAGCCCCCGCCAGGGCTCTTCCCGAGCGATACAGGCCAGATGCTCATCCCCAGGAGGGTGCTAAGAGCGCATCTGAGAAAGAATAAGAACGCGATGGAGAAAAGCACATCTACTGCCTTCAGAACAAGTGTGAGGGAATCATTCTCACAGTGTGTGGGCGTCTGGACCGAGATGATTAAGGCATTTTTGGATCAGATATGTTAAGCTTGTAGTTTTCATTAAATTTTTAGAAGTGTTTATAATGAGTTTACAGTCAACTTTTTTTTTATTTTATTTTTTATTTTTTTTATTTTATTTTATTTTTATTTTTTGAAAGAAAGAAAAAGAGAGGAAAGAAAGTGAGAGTGAAAGAAAGAAAGAAAAAGAATGTATGAGAGAAAGAAAGAGGAAGAAAAAGAGGGAGAGAGAACAGGAATCTTGTTCTACTGCCCAGGC
>CAUYLG010005035.1:0-46726 GCA_963573385.1 Cacajao melanocephalus | reverse complement strand
GTAACCGGGTTTTCATGGTTTTAATCCGTTTGCTCTTCCCTTAAAAAAAAAAAAAAAAAAAAAAAAAAAAAAAAAACCCCGGTAAGACAAGAGAGAGTAGAAAACAGTCAAATTACTAAGTGTAGCAAACTCAGATAGTGTAATGAAAACTGAACAAAAAAATCAGATTATATAATAAAAACTGAACAGGTTAGAAAACTCTGAAAAGAATTATTGCATTTCAAATGTTTAAAACGAGAAGCCTGAGGCACACAACTCCTCAACTTCTGACCCAAGTCAAAGCAGTCCTGTAACCCAGAAAGCTCCTAATCTCTTCCCCTGACACAGGTCCACTCACAGGCCACACACATGTGCACACAATCTCATTTCCTTCCTTCAACTTAAACTCATCTGTTAAGTCTCAGTTTCAGTATAATTTCTCTAGGAGAGACTTCACAAGTACCGAGATTAGGGCTACTATTACTCTTATAATTTCATCTACTTTTGCTTAATTATGCAGTTGTCATTGACAATGTCCTTGTATAACTCTGTATCCTCCCACTTGGCCATAAGCTGAATGTCTTCTCCATCTCTGCACTTAGACCAGCACCTGGTACATACTTCATATATATTTGCTAAGTAGGAAATAAATGAGTAGATTTGAAATGTGTTTACTATGTCTTATTGAGGACACGTTTGTTTTAAAAATAGATATTTCAAACTGAACAATATAATAGAGCTTCAAATAGTAATTTTAAAAATCAGAGTCATGCTAAAGGAGGTAAATGCCACAAAGAAATTCAGCATTGAGTGGTTTCTCTCTGCATTGTTATGATGGGGAGCATCTTTGTCCAAGGATTCACCAAGAGACGGTACTGAGAGAATGGCACTCAGACACACAGCAGACACACACATTAAAAAATCCCTTAGAGAACCACGATTATCATTAATCATCTAGTAACAACTCTGAATAAATTAATAAAAGGCAACAGTCACTTAAAATGTCACTAAGCTAAAATTGGCCATTACACTATCCTCTGTGACTATTAAACAAAAGAAACACAGTACACAATACAAACGGCTTAAGTATGACAGTATGTTAATAGTCCCTAAAGTCATGAGATACTTCCCTTAGGAAGTACTTTCAGGGATAAAAATAATTAAGGTCAGGGTGGCAATAAAACTACCTATTGGCTGGATCTCAGAGAGGTGTGTTGGTGGACCAGTCAACTTTGACTGTGAACTCTTCCCAGAGTCACCCTTGAGCCCATTGTCACAAATTTTCATCCCTCATCACTTCCTTAGATGATTAGGACTTGCTTGCTTGTAGGCACATCTTGCTACAGGGGCATTCTCCCCTGGTAAGAAGTTCTTCCTCTTGGCTGGGCGTGGTGGCTCATGCCTGTAATCCCAGCACTTTCGGAGGCAGAGGCAGGTGGATCACCTAAGATTGGGAGTTCAAGACCAGCCTGACCAACATAGAGAAACCACGTCTTTACTAAAAATACATAATTAGCTGGGTGTGGTGTTGCATGCCTGTCATCCTAGCTATCCTGGAGGCTGAGGCAGGAGAATCTCTTGAACTCGGGAGGCGGAGGTTCTGCTGAGCAAAAGAAAAAAAAAAGTTCTTCCTCTTTAGGTACCACTCTGGAGTCGGCATGATTCCCTCCAATTGGACCTTCCTAATCCATAATGAGCTGTTATCCTGTAGAAACAGAATACTTCCTGCCTGCAAGAGACTCCCAGCCTTGTCCTTTCTGGTTCTAGAAGACTAGAAACGAGTACCCAAGGTTAGAAATTACCCACCCTGCCTGTGCTGGGAAACCCCGCATCACACATCCTGAGACAAGGTGCCCACTCACTTTCCAAACACTCATATATGAGCGGATATCCAATCAAAATCACAAAACCAATGGATGTCACCATGATTCAATTATATCAGCTCACATGTCAATTTACCTTCACAAAGGAACTGCTGTCCTAAAATTATGCTGAAGGTCTGCTTTCACCTGGGAATTTTAATGATATGACCAGTCTATAACTTTCCAGATTAGCAACTATCGGACGGCCTACTGCTCAGCTGCGGGCCTCAACTACTGAGCGTATCGGGATTTGAGTCTACTAGTCCAACAGTGGACCCTCGTTTTCATAAAGCCTGAAATTGCTTCAGGAATATAGCAAAATCACCAAAACTTCAGACTGAACAATGACAACTGCTGATATGAAAAGTGGTAAATCATTAAGACTTCTGAAGCTATCCAGTGGCTTTTGCATTATAGCAGTAGGCCCTAGAAATGGTATTACTGCTTTGCTGGGGGAAGGTGGTTAGTTTTATTTGAGAGGTGTGAGGTACAGATACTTTTCCATAATTCCAGTTTTCCCGGCAATAAATCAATGAAGCAAAGTCTCAATATATGAGACAGATTTCGTAAGAATACAAAGGATTTTCACACTTAAGTGAGGAAAAAATACATTCATGTATGACAACTTCCTATAAGTAAAATATGGCAAAGAGATCAACTTTCACATGGGCTTTTATAAAACTAACACAAAAATACACGTATATGGAGAACTTCAGACTGAGAAATACATCAGGGCTATTTTTTTGAATTTGCCTTTTGTCTCAAAAAAAAAAAAAAAAAAATCCCCAAATCAAGCCTTTAACAGGAAGAAGCCAGTAGACTTCTTTTACTGTCAATTCGACTGCTAAAATACAAATAAGAAATATTCAAATACTAAGGTTTGCGAGTTAAAAGGGGAAACATGCTAATATGTCCAAAACTTCTAATTCTGCCAATAAAATGGCTTGAAGGAGGAGGCAGGTTACTAACCCCTGGTATCTGACCTAGGCTTTTAAGACTAATAGCAGCAATTACAATACAAAAGTCCAGCTATGGCCCATAATTACTGCCTCTCAGGGGGTCTAAGCAATGAATTATTCATGTAACATATGCTCTGTACCTTTTAAGGAAGAAACAGACAAATCTATACAAAACAAGCTAACAGACCTCTTTATGGTCATAAAGCTTGTCACCTGCTGTTACCAGCTGCCATAAGGAAGATATTCCTTCTCTTCCCCGCCCCTTCTGAATGGAGAGCGAGCTGACGGAGAACCGTCTTTTACTCTCAGGAATTTAGATGCTTAACGACATATTAAAGCGAGAGGTCGAAGTCTGCCCAGCGTTATAAGCCTAACCCTTACATTACAGTAGTGCGGGGAGAGACTGGGGGAAGTGACTGTGGCCAGGAGGGAGCACCCACCAAGGAGGAGCTAAATTCTTCCCTCTCCACCCTCATCCCACCACAATGTTCCTATCATCAAAAGGCAAGCAATGACTGCAATTGTTTTGGAAAATCTTCCAAACTTCTCAGATGGCAAGGTGTTGCATCTTTTCCCTCTGGCAATTGTGGTTTGTGAGAAAAAGCCCATTATTCTTTTAATGACTCAATCCAGTCTTGCTTCTACAGTATTTGTACTTGCCATGAACCATGGAGCATTCACGGTGAAAGCAACTGAGCACATCTTTTTAAATATTAATAATTGACTTACATACCTAATGAGGGAGGACTTTCACCCCTTGCTGCCTTTTTCTTTAAAGACTGGAAACTGGAAGAAGATCGGTGCTTGGCATCCAAAGGCTAAAGAGGGCAGGAGCCCATACATGGCCTGAGGAGGTTTTCTGTTTTAACTATAAATGTAAGGTAGTATTTGGCAGGCTTGACTCCATCTAGAGTGTGCCAAGAGCCTTCCTATGGAAAAAAAGAGCTACACACACATTTAATAATCCAAGCACTAAAGCTTTACAGTGCATGCAAGCACTCCATGTTAAAACAGACACACTCAGATAAAAAGTCTGAGGTCAGACGTGCCACTGTCACTGTGAAGCGACTTCTGCCACCCAGAGCTGAGTCCCCAGGCAGGGTACAGGGCCGTGCACGGCAGGCAGCGGCTAGGCAGATAAACCTCAGGGGTACAGAGAACAGAACCTATGCCTATGAAGTCAGACTTTGGCACCAATACCCAGTGTTTGTTGCTGGGTTTTTATTTTATTTTATTTTCATTTTGCTTTTTCTCCAAAGAAGTTTCAGTTAAATTACCAGCTGACTGGAGTACAAAGAGTTTCTTCTGATGTGGAATTCTAAAAGTGACAGGCATCATGAGAAGCCCTCCTGACCAAAGGAAATAATTGCTAATTAGCCCTTTACTTGAAAAACATATTTAAAGAGGAGAGCAAAATCGGATATTCTTTATAAATTATACTAAACAACCAAAGATTCAATAGAATATCTGCTATCTAAATGTATAGTGAAAAGACAAGAAAGAAGGGAAAAAAGTACATTCATGAAGTTGGCTTTCTGCATACCTTTTCAAATTTTGTCAGCAGTTCCCGTAAGCTGAAGTTCAGACCAATCATTGTCCAGTAGCCCTTGAAGCCTACATCTTTCCGGCAAACTTCCTTCAGACAACAGCGTTTAACTTCTAACACCGTATCTTTTCTGGCTATACTTTAAAATCCTTTGTAAAATCCTTTACAAGCCTTGCCCTTGAGCTATGGTCCATCAGCAGCAGCGGCAGCTTGCGCTGGGACATTTTAGCCACCCCACGGTGGGTCCTTTTTTTCATGGACTTCGGAGTTCACAAGGAATAGACCTGCTTCTGTATTTCCTGGTAGCTGCGTTCCACGATGCTGGCATGGTCTCCTCCTTCTCTGAGAAGCCCAGGATTCCCTTCTGCTCACCTCACTAACGACCTGCAGGCCACAACTGTTCTCTCCTGGGCCCCAAGCTTAGAGTTTGGTCTCAATTACACAGAGCAAAAAAAGAAGCTATATCCTGGAAACTTGCATGAGAGAAGAAAAAAAAAAAGCCAAGTATTACCAACTTCCTCCATTCAGACCGATTTCAGAACGAAAAAAAAAAAATCCTGGGTAAAGAGCCAGTTTTCAAAGAGCATGACTTATGTAGAGTTCGAAGGAGGAGTGTACTCTTAGCTGAAGAAACACCAAAATACGGGACAAGAGGCCACCGGTTCTCACTCTCCCAGACACCAGCAGCCTGGGTTGCTATGGTAACTACCAAGCTAGTTTCAGTCCATTTCCCTAGGTCAGGCTGGCCTAAGGGATGCTGTCAGTGCAACAGAACTAAAGTTGTTTTAAAAGGTGTTCTGTCTGTCCAGAGAAAAACTCTCTCAGCAAATCCCCTAGTCCCCTCTGCAGGCTTTGTGGCAGGGGAGAGCAGCCTCAGTGGGTTCCGGCAGCTCCCCTGGCTGATCTGACAGCAGTGTGGTAATCGACTTCTCTTTCCAACAGTTGTTTATTATTTTAATCAGCATCCTCCCTTTTCACCACCCCTCACACAGTTTGAAGTGAAAGCTCACTCCCACTTCCTGGAGGCCTGCCTGCCCCAAAAGTCAGTACTTTATCTCTTACATTGTCTCAATCTTGAACGGATCATAGGTTCCATATTCCAGTTGGGAGCCAACCCATGAAAAGAAAAGGGGGTGAATGTACAAAATAATACAAATCACAAAAGGAAATAGGCGTTGATTAATTTTATTTTTCAAAAAGGTGTTAGCAGGAAACTGATGAAGAAAATACTTTTAAAGAAAAGTGTTTTGATCTCTTGGATGCCACTGAAAGGCATTCAGACTGTTTTCATATAAGGAATTTACTTGTTTCTGACACAAAACGAGAGAAACTACTGTACTCAAAATGTGAGTAATAACTACCCTGAATGTGTCTTCAATATTGATGTTAAATTACTACTGGCACTCAGACAAACAGCATCTTCCACAAAGTTCTGAGTGTCATCGCTTTAAAGAAAAAAACTCCAATCCAAATTGTAAATTCCTTATAGTGATATTACGGATATCATTCCAAGGCAAAATGTGAATTTGCTTTTGCATTACTTAGCTATATAGTATACCAATAAAGTATAACAGAAATGTTCATGTGAAACATGTTTCTCTAGTTGTATGCAGAATTTCATCATAAAGATTCCGTGCCTGTAATGGTGACACTATTACAAGTAGAATAACGAAAATTTTTATATGAGTAAGTTTACTTTTTGCATCAGGGCATAGACCAAAGTGGGGGGAAATCCTGAAATCAAAATTTGCATCTCGTAAAGGGCTGAGTTGCTTAAATATCAATATTGTTAGCACTCATTTAATCAAGGGTAATAAAAGATTCCATTTAACAGCAGAAAACTAAAAACCTATCAGGGAACAGTACACAATGTGGTTATTATTTTTTGAATTTGCAAAAACCATTTTTCTTTCCATTTCATTCCTAACTTATTTTCATATCAGTATTGAAATAGCATGTGTTTTACATGTGCCCATCTATACAAATTTTAACAAGCTTTTAAAATATTTTCATTATTTATTCATAAAACCCTGCATGTCCCCAGGGGCAAAATGGCTTTATGAGCTTTCCAGCAGAACGCGTTTCACCTCAACGCACATTTGATTTCAAAAACAAATGTGTTAATCTAATGGTTATTCAGAAATTCACAAGTAAAAATAATCTACGGTTTGGATCAAAACAGCACTGACATCAGCATGAAGACCAACCATCAGAACTGTGGTGAAAATCTTACAGAGAAAGTGGCCACAGGGAACCTGGTCTGTAAAGGCTCTAGGGCCACATGCTGAGATCTTTCAAGAGCAGCAAATAAACTTTTTACATAAATACAAGACAAAAGAAACCACCAGCACCATCACCATCACCACCACCACACACACACACAAAATAATAATAATAAATAAATAAGTAAGTAAAAGAGGGAGAGAAAAAGAACAATCTTTCTCAGCTGGGCAAACTTCCAGCTACCACCCAGGGTGCTGGATGGTTGGGATCAGAGACATGTGCATACACGCCATTCCATTCCCCCATGCACAGATCAGAAGAGTGAATTAAACAAAAACTCCGTGAAACAACAGGGAATACCACAGTCTTGCTCTGAAGTAGACTCTTTCCATTTAAAGGGTTCTTATACAAAGACAAGAACGATATGGTATTATTAGAGCCCCAAATATCTTGTATCCACACCCAAGGCTAAACACAAGGCATAAAGATGAGGGAAAATAAAGGGTATCCTTTGTATTAGGTCTTCTTCCTAAAAGATAAGAGCAAGAGAACTTTTATCAGCCTGGTAAGTACTTGAGTCTTAGATGGAAGAAAGGAAAAGAGTATGTTCTCCTGTGGAATTCGAGAGCAGAATATCCAGAAGTTGTGGCCTCTCTATCAGCTATCTTCTCAGAAGTGACATCCTCTGCAAGGGTAGAAAAGACAATGAAAACTCCCTTACATGCAGTTATGAGGCAACGAAAATGAAGATATTGACAAATCTAGCTATGATGGCAGCCTCTTTAGAAGAAAGAGTACAAAACTCTGTGGATCCATATTCAAAAATGGATCATCAAAAGAATACAGAATCATTCAAAAGAATTTTTTTAAATTCTTAACTAATTTTAATTACAGGGTAACTATACTCTCACTAAAACACAAGAAAGCAACTAAAAATGTTGTTTTTTAAATGTTAAAGGCAAACAAGTTATTCATGTAAAGATCCAAAGACATTCTGTGAAATTCAAATAGCTAAATATTTAATATATTACTCAAAAGTATTGCAGTCTTTGTTAACTGAGTGATACATTAGAAGTAAGACTTGTAAATGTGAGTTGCTTTTATAAAAGTGAGCACATTTCATCATGAATTTGTGTTTGATATCTATAAAAAGCATATCTTCCATTCCTCAGATGTGCTGGCCTGTGACAATAATCCCAGCTACTCTACTCAGGAGGCTGAGGTGGGAGAATCACTGAGCCAAGAAGGTTGAGACTGCAGAGAATCGAGATCACACCACTGCACTCAAGCCAGGGTGACCAGAGTGAGACTTTGTCTCAAAAAATAAAAAATAAAAACAGAGTACTACACAAAATATCATCTTGGTAACATACCTACATTTCCACCATACTTTTTTACCAACCACCTCTTTAATACATTATGGCCTATAATCCTGTAATCATTAAAACAAAAAAATAGATGCCTCCAGTGAAAGCAATATATCACCAGAGAGACTTAATAAATTAGATGATGACATTTGAAGTAGTTGACATTTTGCCAGTTTAAGCCCATGTGCAAATAAATTATTCACTAATCCTCAGTAGGTGGAATAAGCTTGACACTACCAATCCCTATAACAGATCAACACTGAATAACCCAGGAATCTCCAGCTAAATAAGCCATGTTTCAAACATAGACAAAGAGTTTCATAAGAAAGCAAAAAGGTTCCAGAACCACAGAGAAGCACAGGAAAACTCAACAATGGACTCAATAAAATCTGAATCTAAATTGCTCAATAAAAACCACATTCCAATGTCAAAATGAAGAGAGCCTTATGGATGGCTTTGCCAAGAACTTTCAAAGGGTAGGAAAATGTACAACCTTTTTGTACTTAAAAATTATATTTTATATAATTTGTTAAAAGATGACCTATTTAGTAATTCTAATAAGGCTATAAAAGATTCTTTATGGTTCAGTCAACTAAGAACTTTATATCTTACTCCTACAGTGGATCTTAAGGCACCTTTCCCAATAAACATAAAAATTTTTTAAACTGTAAAGATCAAGTATGTTTTCTATGTAAAATCTAACAGGTTTTCCTTTATATTGGCCAATACAAAGAATAAAAAGAAAAGAAAAGAAAAAAAGCTTCTTAAGAGCCTCTAAAGTGAAGCATACGGAAGGTCAATAGGTGATTATACATAAATCGCTACATCATGGCTTATTCATTACTAAAATGAGGAGCTTCTGGCATGGGTAGAGAAGTCTATTTGTTGTAAGCCCATTCTGACTCAAAGAAAGATCCAGCTTATTTCTTGTGAAAGAAAGAAACACAATTCTCCTTTTCATAGCCCTTCTAACTTGGGGTTTATAATTCAAAAATAAAATAGCTGTAAGACCCTAATCGTGATCTGAGATTTCAATTCATTGTCTTCTACCACTGAAGTTCCATTAGGGAGGAACCACTCCATACATTTCAGCTTTCGAGTTAATGTCAGCCAGCAGCGAAGTCTGTCAGCTGGTAGCTATTTAAGGTAATATACAGCCCTAAAGGGCAAAAAGTTCAATCTAAGGATGGAAGCCTGAGTCCCCTGATGAAAAGGAGAACTCTCCTTTTATCCCAGGAAGTTCAGGCACTATGCTTTGTACACAAAGAATTATTTTTAATGTTCATCTCTTCAATATAATGCCCTATATTTTGATAATTTTACAGGTGGTCATGGAGAAATAAAAATTAGGATTCATAAGAAAAAGATTCAATACTTAATATATTTTCTGTAACACATAGCCAGAAGATTCCAACAGACATTTAAAGAGGTACAAAGAGCTTTTTCTTAAGGGGAATGGGTGGGTGGGGTAGAGGTTCAGAAGAGAAATACCAGCTGATTTGCTTCTGAATTAGCCAACCAGGTGCTGGGGTCAGCCTTTAGCAACCTTCTAAATATTTAATAATTCAGACAGCGTTTTATTAGGTGACTAAAAATAATGCCAAGACAAGTTAATGTTTCCAAACCATATTCTTCCCAAAAAATATGCAGCATCAGACAAGAGGGAAACAATCTCAGGAGGCCAAGCCTGAAATTCCAGATGCCTACTGACAGCACAAGCCGGTAGGATATGCAACTAAACCCACAGGGCTCTGAAAAGAAGGCTCTTAAAGGTTTTCAAAAGGTTTCATAAAGGTTTCTCCAATTTTCTTCAGTATGCAGATTTAGAAAACTAGAGCCAAAATTAAAATACAAATTTTAATAACAGCAATGAAAATGTCAAAACAAATCAGAATTGAAAGCACTGTTTTCAGTCACAAGTAAAAAGCTGGTACTTTCCCCAGGAGGGTATTGTTCCTATAATTTGAATACATACTTAAGGAACTAACATTGGGTAAACACAGAGGAAGTTCAAGCTAACCCCACGCGATCAGCTATACTTTTGTGTGTAATACTAAGCAGTGGGATTTCTCTCATATTCTTGCAGGCTCATATAGTCTTTGTGGAGTTACTGCTTCAACTCTGAACCATGTCCCTGTCATCTTCCTACTTAGGAACCCATTCAGGATTCTCTGCAAAATCACGCTCCAAATCTATGTCAACTCCCTAATCATGATCCGTCTTCACAAATATCACCAATAACCAGTCAATACTTAACCACATGAACCACTCAACCCTTACAACTGTGGTTTTCCCCGAAAAGTCATATACCACAATCATCCATTTTTTCCCTCCAGTTATATTTATTTTCTGTACCCTTGTATCTCTTCCTTCAGATGTTTGCTCTGAGCAATGAGTTCTACATTATGTCTTATTTCCAAAAAGCTTCCAATAAAGTACTCCATAGACAGTGAACACAGACAATGTATTATCCAGCTTACATGGAAATCAGTAGGCTGATTACAAAATGAAGAATTTCTTTGCATTGAGCCATTACATTACCTAGAGATTATTAGAATCTGCCAAATTTGGGGTTAGGGGATAATCTAACAATGCCCATCAAATATTAAAATGCATATCACCTTTGACTCAGAAATTCTATCACTAGGAATTTGCAAATGTGTATACACATACGTACAAGAAAACTATCTAGATGCCCATGAAAAGGTAACTGGATAAATAATGGCAGATTCACATAATGAAATGCTGTATAACTATGGAAAAGAGAGATAGTTTCTAGGTGCAAATAATTAATCTCTAATATGTATGCATGCATATATCTTATGTATATGCCAAAAAGCAAGGGGAGCAATAAAGTTATGTAGTTAATACACAGGTACAATCTATGAGATATAGATAATATTTCTGTAAAGATCTATAATATAGCAATAAGGGTGACCTCTGAGGGAGGGACTGGACAGTTGAGTGTCTAGAATGGGTCATTTCAATGTCAAATCTTTTATACTGTGTGAAAATTTTGCCACAGCATGTGTTACTTTTTTCATACAAGATTAAATCAATAGAAAATCCCCAAGTAAAACATGTCTATCTTCCTGGGTAGATATCTATTCCAAAAACGGTGGCATCATTACATTTGAAAGCTAATGGTACTGGAGACAATTATTTTTGCCCTAAAAGTTTCAGAAGTTTTGAGGTGCCAGATGGTCTAACACTACCAAACCAGCCCTCAAGAGAAACAAGCCTTCTGCAGCAGACGGCTGGTCAATGGGAAGCTTTTCTAAGGGACACGTAGACAAAGCCTTTTTGTTCTCATAAGTTACTTTACAACTAGTAACTCTTGCTTACTTAAATGACAACTTTGTGTCTAAACAGGCATTATATAACTCAAGCTATTCTCTTTCCAAGGAAACCAGTATCCCCATTGTTATCTAATACTGTGATACTATGGTTTAAAGGTTTTTGGAATGTTTACAAAAATCTGTTGCTAACACTTGAAAATGAATGTCTGGCCTGATTTGTCCAGGCAATTGAAGCATCGCTTTATCTTTCAAGTAGGTTTAAGTGATCCCACCTAGACTGGGGCAGAGTTAAAGCGCCAGAGTCTACCAGTATCTAAAGAGATGCTGCAATATGAATAGCACCTTCGTTCACGGATCGAAGTTATAGAAGTGAAAAAGAAAATTATAATTTAATTATGAGGGCAGGTCTTTCCCATGATGTGATAGTGAATAAGTCTCATACCCTGGACCCTGCTTGTCAGGTTCAGAAAAGGGATGCTTTATGTGCCATCAAGGTTACTATAAAAAAAATACTAAAGGAAATGAACCTCTGCAGGTGAAGCAGCCATCTGACACTGACATCAACCACGTTCTTGTGTAGGGATAAGTTAAGCTACAGTAGGAGGGAATTTTCCATGTCTTGTCATTGCAAGCTCTGCATTTGAAATTGCCAAACCAAGGAATGTAAAGCACAATTTCAATCTAGAATTTGATCTGGAGAGTGTTTTAACTTTAAAATCAGAATACAGAATAATTAGGAAGTTACAGAGCCTTTAAAAGTACAACATCATGGGGACTCAGGGGAAAGGGTGGGAGGGCAGTGACGGATAAAAGACTACACATTGGGTAAAGTGTACACTGCTTGGGTGATGGGTGCACCAAATCTCAGAAATCCTCACTAAAGAACTTATTCATGTAACCAAACACCACTTGTTTCCCAAAAACCTATTGAAATAAAAAAAAAATACTGTAAAGAAAATAAAAAGGCAAGACACAAACTCAAAGAAGACATTTGCAACACACAAACTGACAATATTACACACTAGTATAGAAAAGACTCATTCAAGATGGTAAGAACTTAAGTCATAGGAATATAACTTCCTCAGTAAAAATTGAGTCAGATCATTCTACCACTATGATGGTCTGAAAAGCAATACAAAAAACTTTTTAATCGTATGAGAAAATATTCACTGATGTTACATGTAAACTAGATTACTAATCTGTATTATTTTGTTTTGGCCCTACAGTGTATATTTCATGGGATAAATAAGAAAGAATAACACTCTTGAAATCAAAAGACCTGTGTCATTATTTCCTTTATGATACTTTTCTAGCTGCTTGACCCTGGAACTCTTGTCTGAACCATGATTTTTCTGTGTAGAATGTTCCTCTAACACTTGAGCAAACACTCTTATCAGAAAGACATTCACTAGTACTATATAATTGATTGTGCATTTGTTTCAATACAAATTTATTGAGAGTTAGTTTTAGTTACAGGGCAATTAAGGCTTTCTTATTATTATATGTGATACTAGAATGCCTGCATTGAGTATTTCAGAGGTGAGGGTTCCACTAGTTTTCATATATTTCAAAAAAATTGATAAAAACTCTAAATATATAATATACTATTATATACTGTAATAGTATATTATTTAGGTTGGTTTAATGGCAAAAACCATGATTACTTTTGCACAACCCTAATATTTTGAGAGAAGCTAAGTGTATATTTTTAAATATTTCTGCATATTTTTACCACAATGTAAACTTGTTAACACTGACTTTATTTATTTAACAACAAAATTTTAAAAGCAAATATAAATAGATTACATGAAAGTTTCACCTCCTGATATGGTTTGACTGTGTCCCACCCAAGTCTCATCTTGAATTGAAGCTCTCATAATTCCCACATGTTGTGGGAGGGACTTGGTGGGAGGTAATCAAATCATGAAGGCAGGCCTTTCCCGTGCTGTTCTCATGATAGTGAATAAGTCTCATGAGAGCTGATGGTTTTATAAAAGGGAGTTATTCTGCACCAGCTCTCTTGCCTGCCACCATGTAAGATGTGCCTTTGCTTCTCCTTTGCCTTCTGCTATGATTGTGAGGCCTCCACAGCCATGTGGAGTCCATTAAACCTCTTTCTTGTATAAATTACCCAGTCTCAGGTATGTTTGTCTTTATTGGCAGCATGAGAATGAACTAATACAGCTCCTCACAGGATTTCTTCATGCTATCCTTCCTGAGTCACTATATTCTCAAGTTCTATATTCTACTTGACAAACCTAACTGAATCTGACTAATTTAACTAATAAAAAAGTTACTTCTTTTAGCTCACCTTCTATTTCCTCATTCAAGCTAATATATTAGTAGCTAATTTAGAATCTAAATTAAATATGACATTTTTTAGAACACTTAGACAAAATGCTTATACCTGGCAAGCTCTGTTTTTGCTCCATAGAAAACACAACATCAAAAAAAAAAAAAAATCCAAAAAACCAGAAACAAAAAAAATTTTCCTGTTAAGTTCCCAGCTTACAGATATAAATCAAACATTCTTCATACTATCATATCATTCCTTGTGTCTTTGATGATTCTCCATATCCCAACCCCAAAATAACTGTGATACAGGGCTTTCCAATAGAACTTTCTGTGATAATGAAAATATTCCATCTTTGTGCTATTCAATAGAGCAGGATGGCTACTAAACACTTGAAATGTGGCTAATGATGTGACTGGAGAAATACATTTTGATTTTAATTTGAATTCATTTAAATAGTCACATACAACTACCGGCTGTGGTATTGGAAAGTGTAGCCCTAATTTGTAACTTTCAAGATGCCACAATACAGCTTTATCCTACATACCAGGCATTATCCCTACAATATTCTAAACAAGAGGCTTTCCTAGCATGCCCTGATGCACTTTGTACTTTTTCTCTATTGATAAGATTCTATTTTCTTAAATAATAGCCTCCTCGTGTGTTTTTTTATCTATTCTAATTTTATCCATTATTGAAGTCAAATTCAATTTCCACCTTCTACTCAAAGCCCTGCATTATAACCTTAATTCAACAATTTCCTATCTAAGCCGGCCATTTCCATTATTCTGTACTGTCACCCTGCACCTTACTTACATGTTGCCGTGGCTTGTTTACAGGTTGTTTTGCCAATTTGCTTTCCCTTCCTTGTCACCCCAAGGGAGTTAAGCTCTTTGAGAGTTAAATAATTAAGAAACAAGTTAAATGTATTTGTCCCTCAAATGACCTGTAGAATCATAAACATAAAACCACTGCTAAATAAATACTTTTTATTTGACAAGAGTAAAACCATTTGAATATATTAAAATGATTCACTCTTCATGTTTTGCCTTAATAGAAGAGAAAGTGATGATCTTGACAGACTTCTACAAATTTATGAAGTTACCAAAATAGTCTTCAATTGAAATTGCAAGTCAAAAATTCTAGGGCTTGATTTTAATCCATTGTTCCACTTTCTAAAAAGATCCCAAGTTCCCCTGCAGATCTGCACTCATCTTAAGTCATAAATTTCCCCCAGGACAGAGGCTCCTGTCTTCCTGTAAATCACTCAAGCTTAACTTCATGACGGAAAAAGTTAATTTGATTGTATTTTTTTAGTCATACTTTAAATTTTAAAAGAAAGTGCTGCCCTCTTGTGAAATGAGGTAGAAGATTCATCATTTCACTGACAGTTGTGTAAATACTACAAAGGAATTAAAAGTTAAATTTTAACATTAAAAAAAAATAGGGTTTATCTCAAAGTTGTGTGTGTTTCCCCTGAGGTCTCTCCCTGCTGTGCTTTTCTGCTCTATTGGTGAATTTCCCAACCAAATGAGAAATGGGTATTAGAGTAAACTGCTCTCCTTCGCACTATACTTGAAAAATAATGAATGAGTGCTGTATTTTCAGTCTATTGGGAATGAAAGGCTGTAGTTTCTTTATAGTACTGAGGGGAGACATGGGAGCAAGAGCCAGCGAAGAAGATCCATCAGTGATAACATGGGAAGACTCAAGTCAACTCACTGACCTTGGGCAAGAGTTTAACCCATATGTGCTCTACTCCCTTAGCTATAAAGTGAGTATTTCAGTAATATTCTAAACTGTGTAGAATTGTGTTAATATTAAGTGAGAAGCATAGGTAACCTAAATAGCATAGTGTTTATCCTCACATAGTAAGTGCTTATTGTAAGTCATTTAAACAATAGAGTCCCTAAGATAATCTAATTACAATATATGTCATCCTTTATTCAGGCATTCACTGTGTGGCACAGGTACAAGATACCATGAAAATATATATCTATAAATATAAGTATTATTTTGCAGGAGCTTCATTCTGAACTATGTGTGAAAGCTGTAGATGCCAAAATGGAATCAATTCTGTCAAACCCTTGCGAATGGAGTTAGAAGGCCATGAAGGGGGAGCCCTTACTCACAAATGCCTGTAAAGGCCTTATCATAGACATTCCTGCAGTAACTGCACATTTGCCAGTAACAAGACTTACAGCAAGGAAATTCCCCTGGACTACAAAGCTCCAGATAAGCCACTTGCACAAGGACACCCGTCAGTAACGACGTCTTTAACAATGACTTGTCGCCAACTCTTGCAGCAAGCCCTTGTAACCAATGGTCTTTCTGGTTTAACAAACAGTTTATGAAGCCTTCTTCTCTTTGTCCTTAAAAGTCTCCCTTTGCGCCTGTAATCCCAGCACTTTGGGAGGCCGAGGCGGGCGGATCATGGGGTCAAGAGATCAAAACCATCCTGGCCAACATGGTGAAACCCCGTCTCTACTAAAAATACAAAAATTAGCTAGGTGTGGTGGTGCGCACCTGTAGTCACAGCTACCCGGGAGGCTGAGGCAGGAGAACTGCTTGAACCCAGGGGGTGGAGGTTGCAGTGAGCCGAGATCACGCCACTGCACTCCAGCCTGGTGCCTGGCAACAGAGCAAGACTCTGTCTCAAAAAAATAAAAATAAAAAATAAAGTCTCCCTTTGGCCCCAATCCCCTTGGATGTGCCTGTGATTTGCCTCAGTTCACATCTTCTGGGTTGCAATCCTCTGCTGTTTTCAAATAAACTCCTCTGTTCCGTAGAGCCTAAGTTTCTTTTTAGGTTGACACATGAAAATACGTGAAAAATTATTCCATGGTTTCATGAAGAACAAGTATGAGCAGATTTACAATTGGCAGAAATGACCAGTATAAATCCTATGGGCTTTAAGGCTACAATTAAACATATCAGTTTATGCAAAACCTACTTGAGTGACAAATAATGAATTATCTCAATTCTAAAGGTACTAAAAACTAGACAGGAAAAAACAAATCCCAAACTGAGTATTATCCAATAGAGTTTTTTGTCTTTCCAGAGTGTGCTTTTTGGAATAAGATTTTGCTTTTTCTCCTATCCTCTCTTCTGGAATTAGGATGGAGGGAGGGTGAGAGATTGGCTGGACAAAATAGTATAGCAGGAGGAGACTGAGCTATTTGGACTATTTCTCTAACCTTAACCAACTTGAGTAACACACACTGGTTTTCATTTACCCATCACACTGGGACTCACATGCAAATAGGTCCATTTACATAAGCATATTAAGAACAGGTGTGCCCATTTTAAAAGGTGTTTAAAATGTAGAACATTCTTTGATTTTCAGTACACTGAGGGAGTTGCCTACATAAAGTAATCTTCAGAAAATTCTTTTGTAATGTAAGAGATCTTTTGTCAAATTAAAAGCCACCCCCTGATACATCTGTTTTCCCAGTTTAAAGTTTTTGTGTGAAAGGTTATCTTTACTCAGGAAAACCTCCCATTTCTTGATGGGTATTATGATAGAGAATAAGGGAATGCTGGCATGGTGGAGTGAAAAAAATGCCTCAAGGAGAGCATGGATCTTATATTTCCTTAATATAATATGGATTTTCTCTTTTTAAACAAAATCTCCTTTTAAAAATAACCTGTAAGAATGGAAGAATGACAATCATGTTGTTCTGTTATTCTAATTAGTTGCTTGTCTGTTCAAATAGCAGACAGCCACAGAGGAACCTAGTAACATTTTGGCAAGCTAACTGTGGAAAACAGTCTCCAATTAAATGCTAAGGGAAGGAAATTAACATGCACACATTTTAAATTAAATAATGCTTTGACTTTACTGGACTTAGGCACAAGAAATGTTGACTCATCATACACTTAAGGGAATGCTTCTAATAAATAAATGAAGCTTAAAAAGGTGGAAAAACATGCCTCAATGACTTTTCAAGCCGAATAGAATTGCATGACACTGTAACCACTAATTTTCTTAATCTTGCAGAGGGGGTAGAAGTCTGACAAAGTGAACTGTTAAGTAAGTATACAGTAAAATAGAAGGAGTAGACCTGGGCCTTGTTATCATTTATTTAATCAGGTAAAACAGAATCTGTTTAGTGACCCATATTAAAGATCAACAAGAAAAGGATTTTAAGTTCAGAGAATAAGAGAAATGAACCCCTAGAGTGTGAGCTAAATAATATGTTTTCAATAAAGGTGTGTTGATTCAATGTGATGGACCACTGAATACCATTTTGACATAAATTTTTTTAAAGAGTTGCTTTCTCCCCCACTCCCATTACAAGCAGCCAACTCTGCTCTGACCTCCCACTTTTTGCCAGAGTCAGAACCATGCTTTGAGAAGCCCATAATCCTCACATCACCAACTCAGCTTTCTCCATATCTCCTTTCCCTTTTAAAATTTGCTCTCCTTGAGCCCCAATAGCCCTGTTATACAATATACATTTCTTGATCATCACCTTTGGTGTCTTCTCCAGCTCATTTTTTCAGATTCATATGCGTTTCCTCTAACCCTTCAGATTCTGTCTCGTTATTAACAGAAAAATTATGTCACCTGCATATTTGCTACCTTGTTAATTTTGCAAGGTATCATTTTATGACATGAATCCTATTTCCATTATTTACCTAAATGCTTGTGTTTCCTCTGTTCTTTCTAAATTGAACTAAGAGAAAATCCCAAGGAATAATGCAGAAGTTGTCTTTGAAAACACTTCAAAACAAAATATAACAAAACAGTATCTAAGGACTATAACTATTTTAAAAGGCACAATTCTATTTAACTAAACAAAATTATTTATAGTAACTAGGGCAGACACAAATAATTCCTTAGTGTTCCCTCAAGAACAAAAATTACTTGGGAATAAGAATCCACTTTAATCCCTGGCATGGATGTATCTCCAGGACTTTACAAAATTCTATGCTAATGTTAACCTAAAATATAGAATAGAGGGACCAGCTTTCCTCAACAAATAGTTTATCGAGAACAGAAAGAAATTGCAATTCGGGTTATGCTTGCTATGGCCAACCACAGGTGCATGCAAAGAGGCTGAAGCAAGGGGAAGCTTTTTAAAGAAAAAAAGTCCACATTAACTGTTTTGAAACAAAGACCACTAGTTCCAGGAGCTTGTTATAGGAATCCACATCAGCTCACTGGTGAAGGCAGCTCTTGTTAGGCAAATTTCCTTGTGCAAGCAGCTTATCTGGAATAGTATGGTTCTGAGGAATTTCTATTTTCTTTTCTTTCTTTCTTTTCTTTTTTTGAGATGGAGTCGGGTTGTTGCCTAGGCTGGAGTGCAATGACTTGATCTTGTTTCACCGCAACCTCCGCCTCCCAGGTTCAAGCGATTCTCCTGCCTCAGCTGCCCAAGTAGCTGGGATAACAGTCATGCACCACCACACCTGGCTAATTATGTATTTTAAGTAGAGATGGGGTTTCTCCATGTTGGTCAGGCTGGTCTCGAACTCCCAACCTCAGGTGATCCACCCACCTCGGCCTCCCAAAATGGTGGGATTATAGGCTTGAGCCACTGCGCCCAGCTATTCTAAGGAATCTCTTGGGATAGTTTCCATCATGGGCATACATGTGGGAGCTCCCTTACTTCATGGCCTCTGGGCTCCGTTTCGTTACTGTTTGGCATGAACCACTCCATTCTGGTACTGGTGACTTTCATATCAGCTAAATTTGAATTTATTATCACTCTTTAATAAAGTTAAGATAAAGTCGGTTTCTCTGATAAACTAAGAATTACAAAATGACGCAGTATTTTTTTTTTTTTAGAAAAACACTGTGAAAAAATGTAACTAAAACACTGCCGGGGAAAAATATAAATTAGGCCCTAAAAATGTATGACTAACATATAACCAAATATATAATTCAATATGCTTTACATTTTATGGCTGTCGTAATTATTTCCATTTTTAGAACTTCTTGAGATTATTATTATGATGTTAACAATTTACAAAGCTAAATAATATTATATGTGTAATAAAATATGTATTTTTACTTGTAATGAGTCAGACTCTGGTATTTTATTCAAAAACCCTAATTCAGCTTAGAGAAGTATTTAACCTATATATGAAGCTCTTACATTTTGCATCTCTGGATCCAAAATAACATGTAAGCATCAGCCATTTGACTAAATCAGGAAGACTTTTTCAATACTAATTTTAGAATTAACTTAAAATGGATAAGAGGATAAGGATTAGGAATTTTTACTTAACAAGCATTTAGTTCTGTACATAGGTTTCTACATAGTTCTACATAAGGTTTTGCTTTTCCTTGACATGTATTGATTTCCTTTAGCAATTGTGGATCCATGCCTTTTATTCACATATTTCTCTGCTTTGCAAAGGTGAATACAGTCATATATGACTCAATATTAAGAAGAAAAATTTCCCACTGATTTTTCCCTTTTCAGGAAGATGATGTAAATAATTAACTACACTACAAATGTGATACAACACAAACATCATGGACTCAATTGTGCAGGTAAAACAATTTTAAAAAACGTGTGCATGTTTGTAAAAGAATACAGTGGTGCAATTTTTGATCCAGTCTCAGGACCACCTCAGCAAAATTGACATGAATTTTTAACAAAACAATATTATTTACAAAATAAATACAAATCTGAACATTATAACTATCCGATACAACCTACTCTCTCACTGGAAAAAAGTTAAACTCTTTTCTTTCTTTTTTTACTCAAATGCAATATTTTAAAGTTACACTTTGGATATTATAGTCCCCTTAAAATACATTATTTTCCATTCCTCTCTGATAAACTAAAATCTAAACTTTCACCTTTAAGGTCCCCCTTTCCAACTTCAATGACTCTTTCTCTGGTTTTAAAACGATAACCACTCATGTAAGTTACATTCTAGTCTCCATCATTTTCTGATAGAGACATGAGCCTTTGATTACCCAGTAGCATCTTTAAGTTTAGCTTTGGACTTTTCTCTCATGTACCAATAAATTTTCCAGGACAATCTACTATAAAATCATAGATTCTTCTATAAAATAGTAGATACTACTATAAAATAGTAGATATAGTAGATACTATAAAATAGTAACTCCAGGAAAAATATCCTGAAGACCATGATGAAAGGAAGACGAAATAGCGTATTTGGGATTCTGATAGACTCCATAGAAAAAAATGAAAAGCTTATATAAAATCGGAAGGAGCAAAAAAGTATTAAATTAGGCTCAGGGTCAAAATTTCTCTGATTATGTAAAATCTATTTGAGAAGCACATCCCATAATACATTGTACAATAGTAAATATAATCTACCCAAGGAAATTAATATTTTTAAAAGTACCAATATTTATTCCCTCAATTCTAGGGGAAACTGTACATTCAAAATAGAACAACTGTCCTACTGGGGGAAAAAATCTCCTCCTTCTTGGGCTGGGGAGATGGTGTCACTATTTTGTAATTTCCCCAAAATAAAGAAGGCATTTCCAATTAAATAGATAAGAAAATGGGAAGTTGTAGAGTCCTCTGAGAGAGTAGAGGAGGTGGGCAGATTGGTGACATTTTATCTCTAAATGAACTTTCCTGTCACTAGCACAAAAGAAGAGGAATGGAGCCATTTGCATCACAACTTATCTGAACAAGAGGAAAGCAAGCACAAAACTTCCCCAAAATCTTTCCAAATGTATTACTTTTGTCTCTTGGGATTAGAGCTATAACAACAAAAGACTGCACACACAAAACAGAAGATACTAAGGTGAGAATGATGTCAGATTAGTAGAAAATGAAAAAGAAATGGCTTGAAATAAGATCTAAATATGACTAGGACAACTAAGACAAAAAATTAGGCTTAATACAATGAGTATAATCACTGTGGATCCACACTACATATTAAATCCAAACCTGTTAATTTTTCTGGCTTTTAATACTGGGTATTTGTACAAGTAGTCTAAATAAAAGGAAAATTCGCCGTAATAAAAAGAGAAGTTCAGATCATGCTTTTGCAGCTTTTTGATTGAGTCAAAATTGGTTAATCCAAATACAGACAGTAATTAAGAAAATATCATCATCTTTTCAAAAAGGGACATACACTCTATGCCTTGTTGGAGATCTCATTAACCTGGAATAAGTTCTAGTCAAAGACAAACAGGTTTTACATACCACACTAGATTTTAATTATAGCTAAATATAGTTGCTAATTTTATATTCATATAAACACTTGCATTGCCTGTGTCAAGATTCCTCAGCAATAAGACTTTCGTGAACCGAAAAGCATAAAGTCAACCAATCACAAATCAACTGCTTTATTCATGGCAATATTATTCAGGTCTTGAGTATTTTCTCCTTAATAACTGAGTTCTACTCAACTGAATTTACTAAAAGCATAGGACAAACTCAAACTCTAAAAGTAGCATTTTGCTATCTTACTTAATATAAGCATGGCATCCAGAATCTATAATTACCTTAAGGCCAAGGAATCATTTCAATAATGGGTTACGTAAACCCAAAATAAAATTCTACACGCCTCCCCAACCATCAGAATGGACCAATCCTCTCAGCCAAGGGCATTCCAGAGTTAACGTGAAAAACTAGTTCAGGCCACGATGGAAGAGAGGGCAACGTTATACCCCTCCAGCGTTAATATCAACACAGACTTTAGTTTTATTTATGTATTTATTTTTGAGACAAGTTTCATTCTTATTGCCCAGGCTGGAGTACAATGGCATGATCTCGGCTCACAGCAACCTCTGACTCCCGGGTTCAAGCGATTCTCCTGCCTCAGCCTTCCCGAGTAGCTGTGATTACTGGTATGTGCTACCACGCTGGCTAATTTTGTATATTTAGTAGAGACAGAGTTTCTCCATGTTGGTCAGGCTGGTCTTGAACTCCTGACCTCAGGTGATCCACCTGCGTCAGCCTCCCAAAATGCCGGGATTACAGGCAAGAGCCACTGCACTCAGCCCAACACAGACTTTAAGTCTGATATGAAACAATCTATTCTCTCTGAAGCCTGCTACTTTGAGGCTTCCTCTGCAGGATAAAACCTCAGTCTTCACGACCCCTTACTGTAACCCAGACATTCTGTCCTACTTTGAATAATTCTTTCAACCAATTGGCAATCAGAAAATTTTCAAATCTACCTATGACCTGGAAGCACCCACCCATCCTCACCTACTTTGAGTTGTCCCACCCTTCTAGATCGAACCAATGTAAATCTTACATGTATTGATTGATGTATTATGTCTCCCTAAAATTTATAAAAGCAAGTTGTACCCCAACTACCTTGGGTACATGCCCTCAGGACTTCCTGAGGCTGTGTCATGGGTGCATCTTTAGCCTTAGCAAAATAAACTTTCTAAATTGATTGAGAACTGTCTCAGAGATTCCTGGGTTCAGAGTTGTTATCATTGGTGAGAATGAGTTAGGAATCCTAAGATACAATCTCCTGCACTGTTTGTATTACTAATAACTGACCCTCCTCAATTCCAAAGGAAACAAAATCTTTTATTTAACTTTATTTACTTATTAATCTGAAATAAATATTCTTTGTTCAAGAACTTCTGGTCTTCAAATGAAACAGACAACCAAAAGACTGCTGACATTGAAAACTATTTCAACTGTAAAAATTAAAAATTAGTGTATTTTAGATTTCAAAAACAACAAAGATCACAGTTGAGAAGCAGCTCTTTTCAAAACATTTTAATTTATAATATAAATATTGGGACCAAGTTGGCAGACTTTCATACAAACCCCTAATAATAACAGTTTTAAGTTAAAACAAGTATTTATATTGCAATGTTCATGAGACCAGGGCTTTGAACAAACAAATATAAACGGTACCCCTGCTCAAATCTGTAAGCTGCAAGATACTCTTTAAGGGATAAGAACTTAACACATTTTTTCTGGCAATTTCTCAAGAAACTGTAAGTTCATCATCTTAGTACAGAAATACATAAAGTGAATGTATGACACCAGTTGAGGAAGATGTAAAAGAGAGTTTAGATACTGTAAACCTTTTGGGGTTCTTTGGTATTATACTAAGGGATATTCTTAATGTCTCATGTTTAGGATTGGACTTTGGCAGTCCTCTCTAATCTACTTTTTACAATAATTCAATTCCAGCTACAACATTCTTGATAAGTATTTTCCGATTTCTCTTTGAACATCTGACACAATGGGGAACTACTTCTTATTACATTAGATTCCAAAATTTCTTCTTTATAATAAGGTGGAAGGGGGAGGTGTTTCCATGATACATCTTAGCTTCCTCTTGTATCACAGAACCAACGCATTTTCAAAAGATAATCCTTCCTCTATTTGAATGTAACTATCATGATCCCTTGGTGTTTTCTCTCTCTCTTTCTCTCTCTCTCTCTCTCTCTTTCTCTCTCAACCAAAAACACCTTGTTCACTGAGCCACTTTTTCAAATCTTAAAGTTGTCCACATCATCTCTGGCATATGCTGGAGCCTTTCCTGGGAATAGCCTCCCTCTCTCCTGCCCCTGATAATACCTCACAGCCTTGTGGTCAGGATAATACCAACACACACTTCAGAATTGTCTGCAGATGCTCTCCCCTGGAAAGTCTGCTCTGGCATCTCAAAGCTTCATTAATACCCCTCTTCCATATAGAAACTCCCACAGCAACATCTGGCAGACACCCCTAACACAACACAGATCACCTTGTCTATTTATACAGCTTCATGACACAACAAAATACTGAAAATAAAAGCAATAAAATAAGATAAAAAAAGTAAGAAGTAAGAAGACTGTGTATTTGATTGGGTGTGGAAATGAATAGATACAAAGTATTCAAGAATGATACCTAAATTTCTGGCTTGGGTAACTGAGCAAGATTAACAAACAAGGGAATATAGTAAGTGAAACAGATTTGAGTTTTAAAGGGTCTGTGGAATCATGAACCTGTGTGTCCAGTGAGCAGTTGGATATAACTATATAGAGCTCAAGAGAGAGTTAAGGGATAGAGATAAAGATTTGGGAGCCATTAGCAGATAGATCGTTACAGAAGCCTGGGAAGAGTATATCCAGTGAAAATGAAACAGATTTGAGGACAGAAATCTGGAAATTAGTTAACTACTGAGCAAAGGAAAGTGAACAAAGAAAAAAAGAGAAGAAAAGGCCAAGTATAGCAATAAAACTAAGAGTATACGACAAATCAAGAGATGAGGACACTTGAAGGAGAGTACTGTCAGTATACAATGGACAAGGACACGAAGATACAACTACGTAAAATCTGGGGAGAGGTAAGCAGAAGATCCTCAGTGATCCTGGCAATGCCCATGCTGTTGTCATTGATGCAGAACATCATTGCCTTTTCTTTTATTTTTATTATTTTATTATTTAGAAACAAAGTCTCATTCTGTCCCTTAGGCTGGAGTGCAGTGGCAAGATCACAGTTCACTGGAGCCTTGAACTCCTGTGCAATCCTCCTACCTCAGCCACCTAAGTAGCTGGGACTACAGGCATGAGCCACCATGCCTGACTAATTTTTTTTTTTTAATTATTAGAGATGAGGGTTTTGTTATGTTGCTCCTGCTGGTCTTGAATTCCTGGCCTCAAGTGATCTTCCCACCTCAGCCTCCTGAGTTGCCTTCTAAAAGGATCATAAGCAATAACTACGATTTAATATACAACATTCTATCATACAAGAAAAAGAAAACACACATAAAGTACGTGTACAACTTCCAAAATTAATTTTAAATACCACTGGTAACTCAGAGCATTGTTTAGTAACTCTGATTAACTGAAAATCAATTCTGATGTAATTTTCCAAACAGATATATCCTAGTCCTAACTCTTTGCTAAGAAAATGGATGTTGTGTTACTATGAAATTCTACATAAGTGGCAAACAAAGACAGACCTATGACAGGCCTATGTTAAGTGACTTCTTTCACTGTTAAATAAAAATTCTAGTGATTTACTACCTGTGAATCCCTATTTAAAGGAAACCTCCAGGGGCTAGAGATAAGCAGTCCCAAGAGTAATAAAACCAATTTCACCACATTCAAAACAAAACACTGCAGTCTGAAAGAATGACAAAAAACATGAACTATTTTTTTCTAATTATTTCAAAGAATAAAAACAGTATGAATATATCAACAAGGATGCCAGATGCCCAAAAACTTATCTTAAGGGTATAATGAGCACTGTTTTAAGGAAAGTTCCCTGTATTTCAAAATTGTTTCAAATGTTTCAACTAGAAAATCATTAGTGCTTTTTTGGGGGGACTGGGGGGGGGAACAATGCTGTCATTAAATAAAAAGCTTTTCTGAGTTTGTAAACTACATTAACCATTTGGAGCATTCTGGAACTAACATGTTGGAAAAGAAAATTTCCTAAATATTATCTTGATATCTAGAGCTTCCAAACACTAAAGTTATACAAATACAGCATAGTGTCTAAAAAGGTCTGATACATAAGGTCAAATATGTCTTTTCCATGAGGCATAATTCCTGAATCCTTCTACTCACTGAAGTTGTTTAAATGGCTCACGTAAAGAAGCCATAATAAAATTTTTAAAAAGATTTTTTATTAATTAAGAAAAAGAAAATTAAATCAGAAAGTGGAGGCTATGGTAGGCAATTATAATTTAGCATAGGGCTCCCAGCAAGTGTAAATGAGCCTGGAGCTCCCTGGCTGCCAAAGCAAACAGAAAAGCAGAAATCAGTTACATCATTACCCAATATCAATGAGGGTGGAGGGAAAAAGGCAAGATGTTGAAACATATGCCACGTACAGAAAAACACCATTTCTTTTTTCTTTTTTAAACAACATGTATGTGAATACAAGCTCTTGTATACATACATAAAAATTTTCTGGAAGGTTGTATAAGAAACAGTGGTTATGGCCGGGTGCGGTGGCTCACACCTGTAATCCCAGCACTTTGGGAGGCATTAGGTGGGTGGATCATGAGGTCAGGAGTTCGAGACCAGCCTGACCAACATGGTGAAACCTCGTCTCTACTAAAAATACAAAAACTAGCTAGGCGTGGCACATGCCTGTAATCCCAGCTACTCAGGAGGCTGAGGCAGGAGAATTGCCTGAACCTGGGAGGCTGAGGTTGCAGTGAGCCATGATCGTGCCACTGCAATTCAGCCTGGGTGGCAGAGTGAGACTTGCCTAAAAAAAAAAAAAAAAAAAAAAACAAAAGAAAAAAAAGAAACAGTGGTTATTCTGGGTGTGGTACTTAGGAAGTGAAGAACTACAGGGCAGAAGACAACTCACGTTATAACATCTATATATTACTATAGTTTTTCTTTCAAGAAACATGCATTATTTCATAGTGTAAAAAATCTATATTACATTTATATATGGTTTATATTAAACTATAATTTATAATTTTATTTTCTAATTTAGAAATATAAATGAATATAAAATAATAAAGAAGATAGTACAGGGCAGAGTAATCCAAGGGCCACATAATTGCATTAGATTCTGAACATGACAGTATGATAGAAATCAAGAAGCACTTTGCTGGGTGTAGTGGCTCATGCCTGTAATCCTAGCACTTTGGAGGAAAGAGGCAGGCAGATCGCTTGAGCTCAGGAGTTTGGGACCAGCCTGGGCCACATGGAAAGACCTTATCTCTACCAAAAATACAAAAAACTAACCTGGTGTGGGTCCCAGCTACTTGGGGGGCTGAGGCAGGAGGATTGCCTGAGCCCAGGCAGCAGAGGTTGCAGTGAGCCAAGATCACACCACTGCACTTCAGGCTATGTGTCAATGAGACTTCATCCCCGAAAAAAAAACAAGAAAGAAAGAAGCACGATTTCAACCACCACATCACAAAATAGTTACCATAAAAAAATTCAAGGCTACTCTGTTACAGATTGGAACCAAACTTAAAGATAGCTCAGAGCAGAAATCTAATCACGTTCTTTCACAAGACCAGTTCGAAACAGAATAAGAGTTCAAGAAAGAAAGAATGAAGAAAGAAAAAAGAATAAGGAAGATATAAATTCTATCCTGCAAGCAACTGTAATCCCAATTTATAGCAGGGGAGTGAGCTATAAAGATGACAATTAAAAAGTCTGGAAATATGTATTAAAATGTCTGGAAATATGAAGAAAAGAATATTTCTGCTGCTAAAATCTGTCTTCCTTGTTATCTTCATTATCAAAGAAAAACTTTCTCAGAGAAACCAGTTTAAAACTATTAATCTAATTACAAGCATAAGAAAGTCCCTCTCAAAAAAAAAAAAATACTGAGAAGTCTATCAATTCAGAAAAGGAAAATGCAGGCTGGGCACGGTGGCTCATGCCCTTAATTCTAGCACTTTGGGAGGCCAAGGTGGTCAAATCACTGAAGCCTGGGAGTTGGAGACCGGCCTTGGTAATCTGGCGAAACACTTTCTCTACAAATAATATGAAAATTAGCCAGGCATGGTGGTGCGTGCCTGTGGTCCCAGCTACTCTGTAGGTGGAGGTGGGAGGATCGCTTGAGTTCAGGAGGTTGACACTGCAGTGAGCCCAGATCATTTCATTGGACTCCAGCCCGGGTGACACGGTAAGACCCTGTCTCCAAAAAAAGGAAACCACAAATAACTGGAGGTTTTATACTGTTGATTCCATTTAAAAAACATTTCACTCTAGGTGACAATATTCCCAAATATATACAAAAGACTAAAAACATTAACAGGCCTAGCAATTCTACTCAAGAAGAATTAAAAACCACACAAAAACTTGTGCATAAATGTTCATAGCAGCATTACTCAGAATAGCTAAAAAATGGAAACAACCCAAATATCCATCGACTGATAAGTGGACAAACAAAATGTAGTCTATCCACCCGGTGGTATATGATTTATCAAGAAAGAGAAAGGAAAGTGCCACCAAAGCTACAACATGAACAAACCTTAAAAACATGATCCTAAATGAAAAAAGACAGCCATAAAGTGCTATAAACTGCATGATGCCGTTTACATGAAATACCCAGAATGGCAAATCTACAGAAACAGACAGTAGACCTGAGGTTTCCAGGGGCTGAGGAAAGTGGGGATTTGGAGACAACAGCTAGAGGGTGGTGATGGTTGTACGACTGTGTAAATACACTAAATACCACTGTATTGCACAGTTTCAATAGGTACATTATTTGGAAGATGAATTATATTGCAATAAAGCTTTTACAAAATAAAAAATGTATTATCAAGTCAAGATCCTTTTCTATTGTCTCCATTAATCTTAACCTCATAAACCCTAATCCTGAGCCAGTGCTGCCAGAAACGGAAAGAATCTAAGCCATCCCAGCCATGCATTTGTGGGGGCATTCACATAAAGTCTCCTAGTTGTCACCCACACAGCAACTCTAACCAGGGATGGCCAAAAGATGTCCCTGATGGACAGTCACAAGGTAGCAGCTTATCTGAAAGGCCCCCAAGTGATACCAGGACCTCTTCACCCAAGTTCCTCAATTCGAGATACTTCGGGATGACCCAGGAGTTCAGACTTTCTAAACCCAAGTTATCATAGCCTATTTACTAGGCTCTAAAATCCTGAGTTCTTGATCACTGCAAAGACAGCACCTGGACTGTCCATGTTCTCACCAGGTACCACCACCTACTTGGACACTGTGCTGTTACAACGTGATCCTATAGTTTGCCTGAGTGGGGCTGAACAATAGGAATTTCCCTGGGCAGCCTGTTCTGACTGTCGGGTTGGGATTTTTTTTTCTTTGAGACAAAGTTTTGCTCTTGTTGCCCAGGCTAGAGTGCAATGGCACAATCTAAGTTCACCACAACCTCTGCTGCCCGGGATCAAGCCATTCTCCCGCCTCAGCCTCCCGAGCAGCTGGGATTACAGGCATGCGCCACCATGCCAGGCTAATTTTTGTGTTTTCAGTAAAGACGGGGTTTCTCCATGTTGGTCAGGCTGGTCTCAAACTTCTGACCTCAAGTGATATACCCACCTCAGCCTCCCAAAGTGCTGGGATTACAGGCGTGAGCCACAGCATCTGGCCAGGTTGGGCTTTTTTGCTCAGCTGTGCAGCTAGACATCTAGAAGCAGATAGAATGCCTATTCCTGCACATCTAACCCAAAAACCTTCTACCTCATGAAGAAACACTATACTAACCATCCTTGATATTACAAGACAGTCATGTAGTGAGGAAATCTTTTCTGACAAATCGCAAAATCATCTTTTTTGAAGTATTTTCAGTTTCCTGGGATTGAGTAAAACCATTTTAAAAGAATTTATCATACCAAACGGAAGAAAAAGAATGAAAACTGGTCTAACAGATAACTAAAAACATGCAGTCAATTCATCAAATAGAATATCAGTGTAGTGTGGCCCATTAAATGGTACTTACACCGCTTTTCCTTTTGATGACTACTCTGGTGACTATCTGAAAGAAATTGTGTGTTCACTGAGATAATGTACTCATTACAAAACAATAGATCATTCAGTGACACACTTCTGAGGAAAAAATATTTTGTGACCAAAAATGGAGAAGCAGTGGGTTATATTTCAAGTTTCCTTACTCCTTAAGAAATGTACTAACTAACGGAATAGGTAAAATAATTATAAATATGTACGTCCAATTTATTTTATTAAATGCCTCATTGCATATATGCAGTGAAACATTGGCAGAATACTAAATTATGCCATTTATTACTGATTATTTAAAAACACACTTTAAAAAGGTCAAAGTTGGGCTGGGCATGGTGGCTCACACCTGTAATCCTAGCACTTTGGGAGACGGAGGCAGGCAGATCACCTGAGGTCAGGAGTTCGAGACCAGCCTGACCAGCATGGAGAAACTCCGTCTCTACTAAAAATATAAAATTAGCTGGGTGTGGTGGCACATGCCTATAATCCCAGCTACTCAGGAGGCTGAGGCAGGAGAATCGCCTGAACACGGGAGGCGGAGGTTGCGGGTAGCCAAGATCACGCCATTGCACTCCAGTCTGGACAACAAGAGCTAAACTCCATCTCAAAAAAAAAAAAAGGTAAAAGTTTAGAATATAAAATTAAGTCTATTCTTACACAGTATTTCTAACATTTGTGAAAATAAATCATAGGTATGCTCTTGCTATTAAGTTGGGGTAAAAATTAAATAAGACCACAGGTATCAGAGAAGGGAGTTTCTGCAGTTCAAGACTGAGGACAATATTTTGCAAAATTGCACATCTCTGCTGTCAAGAAACACCATTTATAAAGGCCTGAGTCATGTTTGCTATTACTTCACTTCTCATATTTCTGAAATTTTCAGGGGAAAAAAAAAAGTAGAAAAAATACTGCACCTCAATCTGTCTGTAAGTTTCTATTACTTACTTCCTAGATCTTCAATTTGAGGAGCTGTCCCCCGTCTTACTGAGACTCTCCAGTTATATTCACAAATGTTTCTCAGCTTTTGATTTCTTTTTCTGTGTCAGTATATTTATAAAATATATGTTTAACACTTGGATACAATTATAGAACAGAATATAGGCAATATGAATAATCGAAAACCAAATGTTTAAAAAGAAGAGGATCCATTTTTGTAACTTAGTGCAGTTGAGACTTAAGTTGTTTTCACATAGGATGGAATTGAGAGGAAATTAGGTTTTCTCAGTACAACTTTGGTTCCCTCAAGATAATCTAAAAGCTGGATGGTCCCCACAGAATTCAGAAAGCTTTCGCATATGCATGTTCTAATAAATGTCTTTACATTTTTGATGAACCCTGGTGCTTCCCAGGTCCCCTACGAGCCACGGTATCTGAGATACTTTTTTCTTAACATCTAAAGGGTAGCAATGTCAGTCTTTTACAATTACTCAGAAAAGGTCAGAATTTCTTCACCATGGAAAATTTAGCCTCCACTCCTTCTAAATTCATTTTTCTTCTTTTTTTTCTTTCTAGAGCATTAATATGCCTCAATGAAGTATGACATTATTGTGTTCCCAACGCCAAGTGGAATAACTTGTAAGACTTTTTTTTTTAAAGAAGGAAATAGAAGATAGAGCCCAGAGCCCTCCCAAATAAGAATGTGAAAAGAGGTAAACTAGAGGAAAATGGATCCACAGTAGACAAAATGAAATAAAATATTCTACCCTCTTCTGAAATCATGACAAGCAGCTCTCTCAACATCTTTGATTACCTTTTAAATTACCACGACTTTCCAATGCATATGCCAAGCTCTCAGCACTCCCTGCTACTCCGTTCTCTCACAAAAACCTTTCTTCCTTAATTATGTATCCCCACAAATTAGTCATTTTTGGAATTTAGAGAATGGTGAGTCAAGAGTACTTTAAAAGTTGTCTAAAATAAAATTTCCTTCCAAACTCCCTCCCTTTCCTCCAATATTTGGAACATAAGCTATACAATAAGATATCCTAAGATCAGCACTGCTGGAGTTGGCCAGGTGAAATAAGTGAATGCCAGACAGGAGGTTACTCAGGAATAGTTCCATTCCATCTTCAAAAGGTTACACACACACACACACACACACACATACACACCTCACACTCTCTCTCTTTTGGTTTTATCTTTAGCAATGCAATCTCAAAAACTTGTCCTCCATCCTCATATTAGAAGTGAATATCACTTAGCAGGTTCAGCTACAGACAAGGATAGAGAAGAGTCTTTCCACTGCAACTGATATGACACCCTCTGGTTCATCTTGACGGAGGTTAGGAGACGTGACTGCTAATACCACTACATGTATGAAGGGAAGGCAAAGAAGGGAAGAGAGAAAAACCAAAATGAAAATAATGAAAGTATCTTCTTTTTTTTTTTTTTTTTAACATACAGATGAAAAAAAAAATCTGAAAAGTCTTCTTGGGGTGGTTATTGTGAAAGACCAGTGCTGGATGAGGGACAAGGAGGGTGACAGTTGCAGCACAGGACACATAAGCAGAAAAATACTGAACTTGAGCCTAATCCTCAGGCTAACAGAGGAGACATATTAACGGTATGCAGAATTACTTAAATATGCATATAACAAACTGTCCAGCTCGATTCTATTCAATAAATATTTATTAATGACCTGTTTCGTATCAGGATGATATGGTTTGGCTCTGTGTCCCCACCCAAATCTCACCTTGAATTGTAATAATCCCCAAGTATTGTGGAAGGGATGCAGTGGGAGGTAACTGAATCATGGGGGAAGGATTTCCCATGCTGTTCTCGTTGTAGTGAATAAGTCTCACAAGGCCTGATGGTTTTATGAAAGGGAGTTCCCCTCACACACTCTCTGGCCTGCTGCCATGCAAGATGTGACTTTGCTCCTTCTTTGCCTTCCGCCATGATGATGAGGCCTCCCCAGCCATGTGGAACTGTGAGTCCATTAAAGCTCTTCTCTTTATACATTACCCAGGCTTGGGTTTGTCTTTATTAGCAGCGTGAGAACAGACTCATACACAGACCCTGTGCAAAGCATGAAAATTAACAAGACTAAGCTCTCTTTTTGAATGTTAATCCTTCCCATAACATAGACACTTAGTAACTCCCAATCAGAATGCCACTTTTGAATGCTCTAAAATTTTTTAAATTATCTTCCATATTCTAGATCTCCATTCTACATTAGCATGTATGCAATATGCCTAAAATGACACAAATATATTAAATTACAAAGTTCTCTTAGAGATGGAATTATCTTTCTCATACCTAAATCATGCCAGGGCTAAAGCAGAAGCAAAGTTTCAGCTCAGATGAGCACAGTGGTTACACGAAAACATCTATGTTGGAGTTCAAAAGCACTGTGAACAATCCAACAATGCTTAAAAGAATTACTCCCTAGACTTAAACACCTAGGCTTTTAGGATCCAACATCCCTGCTTCCTTGCTGGACAGCAGAATCACAAGACTCAGAATAGCGTTTACTTTTTGAGAGAAGAGGGGTGATCTGATCAAGGAGGCACAGACAGCTTCTAAGGATCAGCAATAACTTGAAATACTGATTGTTTTTATTATGATTCTTCACGCCATCCACATATGTTTTATATACTGTTCTGTATATATGCCGCACTTTAAAATAAAAGGCAATACAGTAAGTATCTCTGGAAGAGCACACAAGAAACCAGTGTCGGTGGCTGCCTTTTGCAAGGGCAATGATAGTCTATCGTCATGATTCATGATTTAGGATGCAGTACACTAGATTTTTTATTACACAGCCTTTTTGTTTTTTAAAAAACTAGTATATGTAGCACTTTCTGAAAAATAAGTAAGAGCAAATAAGCCAATATGTTAACACTTTGCTCAGGCATGATATTAAAATTCAAGGTAAGCAATGAAGATTTGTACATCATGGTCAAAGGGAAAGATTTTGAAGAAGGTGGATAAGTACTGCTATTGGCCATGCTCAGAATAAAAGAAATTTTCATAAAGAGAACTACGAATGTAATAACCAATTTTTCATATACATGGTAATCAATGATCAAATTTAACAGTTGCAGAACCTTATTCCTCCAGCCCAAAGATTCGTCATATTTTACAGGTACAATGTCCACACAGGTTAAATGCCCTGATCAGTTAAACCAGTCCTCAACTCCAGAACCTCCTATCTTCCCGGGCAGCTTAACTCTATAACAATGACCAATGTATCCCAAAGAGATGAGGGTTGTGAATCATCTGATCTATAACCCTCAGCTTCAGGGAACTCTGTGAGGAATCTGAGATTCACTATACCGTAGAAAACCTTAATAGTCACATACCAACCAAAATAGAATCAACAGAATGTTTCCATGCATTCTTTTAGAGGGTTCTATTTAGAATATGAATTAGTAAGCCACAAAATCCAGTTCAGAGAGCAACTCAGAATGAAGGAGCTTTAACTAAAGCATGTCTATTAGAGGAAAAGTCAAGGAAGCTAAAAATGTTGGAAGTTCTAAAGAAACACAGTTTAAACAGCTCAGCAGGGCTTCCAAAGAGAAGAACTTCAGTGGAATTTCTTGTGGGATAGAAACCAATGGTTTCTGGCGGAAGTTTTAAGCACTGGAGTTCTGTACACATTTCAAAGAAAGGGGCTAACACCCTCCTCTCAGGAGCACAATAATATAAGAATACTATATGCACATGGATTTTTCAAAGGAAGTGAACATTAGGACAAGAGCTTAGAGAGCTGAATAAAATATCTAATTAAAAAGTCATTTTTATATAGACCCAAAAGAAATGAAAGCAGGACTCAAACAGATACTTGTATACCAATGTTCATAGCAGCATTGTTCATAATAGCCAAGAAGTCAAAACAACCCAAGTACCCACTGACAGAAAAAGAGATAAGAAAAATGTGATATATACATAATAATCAGCCTTAATTGGGAACAGCGTTTAATGGGAATAGAGTTTCTGGATGGGATAATGAAAAAATTCCAGAGACGGATAACAGTAATAGTTGCCGCACTACACTGATATTCTATTTGATTAATTGACTGCATGTTTTTAGTTATCTGTTTAGTTATAGTTATATACATAATAATTCAGTTATATACATAATAATTTAGTTATATACATAATAATTCAGAAACATGCTACAACCTGGATGAACCTTGAGGACATTATGCTAAGTGAAATAAACCAGTCACAAAAAGACAAATGTTATATAATTCCACTTGTATAAGGTACGGAGAGTAGTCAAGTTATATAGGGAAAGTAGAGTGGTACCAGGGGCTGGAGGGAAGGAGGAAGTGGGGAGTTACTGTTTAATGGGAACAGAGTTTCTGGATGGGATAATGAAAAAATTCCAGAGACGGATAACAGTAATTGTTGCCCTACTGATCTGTACACTTAAAATAGAGTAAATGCCATATTTTATATTATACCACAGTTTTTAAAAAGTAAGAGTATATAACCTTACTTTATAGTAAAAGTAACCAAATACAGCAAGGAATTCAAAGAGAGAAAGATAAGGGTTGTCAATATTATGCAAAATGCCTCTCATCTGAAATCATGTGAAGAAACAGAAAGTAAACTGATAAATGACTGTAGCAGCTATTACATCCTTTGACAATGCTTTGGCCTTTACAATGGGAATGACACCATTTAGATACAATGTCCTTGTGCAAAGCACAACTACACCCAACATCTTCCTCTTGTAGACAACTCTACCCCCAACCCCACCCTGCCCCACCCCCCACCTCATTCATCCTCCCACTGTGCCATACTCCTCCCCAACCCCCTAATCCCCCACCTGCTGCACACACACCCACGTGCGTGCACACACACACAAATAAGGCAAAAGAATACTGAATGGGGCCCAAAACTAGGTCAATGAATTGTTTGTATAGACCAAATCTTATTTCTCAGTGACCTACAAAGACATAAGATATACCCATAGGCTGCAAACTGAAATGCCTAAAAGAGACATGCAGGTAATGTAAACACAGACTGTGATTTGTGTGTAAGAAAAGCCACACACACACTTGTTACAGAGGCAACAACCTCAGCGTTGAGGAAAACGCAGTGCCCATAGGCAGCTGTGGCCGTGTGCAAACCCTCTGTTACCAAATCTACCAATTTTCAAGAGGAATGATTTTAAACTCATGAAGGTGGAGTAGAATTGGAGAAGCACAGAAAGCCAGGAGGAAAGCAGATTCACATTTGAGGTCGGAATGTCCTTTGGGTTCTTCTCTAGTCGGGCCATTGACCAATTGCGACAGGGAAACTCATTTAAAGGAGGTTAGAGTGATACTGTGCGCCCAGAAAACCTGCAGATGTTTCTGAAAGCCATGCTTGAGATAGCAAACTATTTATCACTGATCCTGTGATAAGGAGAGTTTTTCAGATATTTGTTGAAATAATCTTTTCAGTTCCATGGTACACAAATTGAAAAGGTGAGAGATAATAGACTAGTTTAAAAATGTAAATCAAGATTTGCACTAATTCTTTAAATAAACACCCACCACTGCTTACCATATTTTTAATTAATAACTATACAAGTCCATATTTGCTTTCTTTGAAAGTCTGAGACTATGAAAATAAACTACTGGTCACTGTCAGGCCCTAATTTCTGTGATACAGCTATAGAAATACTTTCTGAAAAGAAAACTGTTTGCTCAGTCCAGTGTCAATAGAAAGTTTCAGCCAGAAATTGATTTTTTCCCCTCATTTCAAGCTTAGAACAAGGCTTTATAAAATCTCCAATTTTGTTTATGTTTTCAAAACAATTGAACATTATTTGATGTTTCTCAATTATTTTTGTCACCTAAAAGGAAGATGAAATATATTCAATTGGCCCCATGAAAGCAAAAATAATCTTAGTAAGGCTGTGCATTAGGTTTACTTCTAGGTCACGGAAGGTAGATTCCAAAAAGTAATAGAGGACTAAGGGACCCTAGGGAAAATATGTAGACCAAATCCATTTGTAAGTATTTGTATCAGTACGTTCCTTCATAAATGTGCCAGCTTCTCACCGAACACAGCACCAATTTATCTCAGTCCTCCAGCTTTTCAACCACTTCCTTTGAAAAATTTAAATGAATTCTAATGGTTGTGATTTTAGACCTGTATTCTTTACAAAACAGACAAAATTCTTTCAAGCTTTTAATTCTGAAAACCACAAAGTCAAGAAGTCACAGGTAGCTAAGGAATCAGAAATACAGATAAACACCTCACAAAGAGATTATCCTACCAAATTTCCATGGAAAGCATAAACTATAAAAATCCAACTCAAAATAATATAATTACATAGCTTTTCATATGACAGGTAGTCAGTAAGGGTATCTAAAATATTTGATGAAGGCAAAGGACAGTCATTTTAACAAGAAATTGACTCTATTAATTCATTGTTGACCTAGCATTGTGGAAGTGTGCTGTGGCTGCTCCGAATCTGAGACATTACATTCACTGGCTTCTTTCTGGGGGGCATCACATTATTTCTTCCAGACATGTGGATATTTTTTTCCTAATAAAAGTACTTCATTAGGGGCTTTATTGCCAATCCAGTAACTCAAGGTTAGTAGCCATTAGAGTGCCTTAATTTCAATTGTAGCCAGTGCTGTGGAAAGTGAAATGGAATTTCAAAAGCATTATTTTCCCCTCTTATATTGTTCATCTTGTCCTCTCTTCTGACTCTGCCCTTAGAGAGAAAACACATTCCGCTCTCTTTTCTAAAAACAAATCTCTCAGTCTCATTACTCCCTCAACGTATTCATGGTATTTGATTTCACTGTCAAAAACTATCTAGACACACTGCCTCATCAAGCACTGATTTTTAATCTAAGATCCTAGGGCTATTTACTCAAATGCTCTCCTAAAGACCTGACTTCCTATCCTATCTTAGTACCATATCACCACTGCCTGCTGCACATTTCTAGCTGGAGAGCTGACTTAGCTGCCAAGATGTCAATGAAGCCAAAAAGAAACTCCTCATCTCCTCCCATTGCCTCTTCTGCCCAGCTCCAGCCAAACTTTCCCTCGTGTCACTCTTCTGGTAATGGTGCCGGCCACCCTTCTGCTCTTCTGAACTGAAATTTTGAAAGCATCTCCAAATGCTCCCTCTCCTCTCACACACCCATGACAACCAGATATCAGTGGCTATTTTCTACCAAATCAAACTGCCCACATCCACTCCTTTTCCATTTTTAGCGACATTTCCATTCTTTGGTTGTTGGCTGGCTCCTGCCTGAGCTCTTAATGTCATAATGCCTGGTCTCCCTCTTTCCACCTATTACTTTTCTGTATTATGTTATAAATTGTGGCCAGATGAATCTTTCTAAAGCACAGTGATGCCCCCTCTTGCTCAAAATCCTTCAGTAATATCCTCATGTATCGAAAGACTCAAGTTCACACTCTGACAAGAACTCAAAATCCTGTGTAATGTGGTCTAATTTGACCTTTCTATCCTCATTTTCCCAATATGCTCCTTTCAACAGACACTATTTGGCAACACTGGCTTCATCCGACTCCCAAACCGCTAATCAAGCTGTCCCCTCTGCCCTCAGTGCCATTTTCTTTCTTTCCCACCATTTCTACCTTCAAGAACCCAACATAAAAAATTTACCAGGTAGCCAATTTTCCCAAATATAAATAATCTCCCAGGTCTGAATTGCTGTAAGACTTTGTTCCTCTCTCTCTCTCAATGATTACTTTATTCTACTTGTCTTCTTTTACTGCCCAAGAGATATAGTTTCATCTGCCCTCCAAAATTCCATTGTTTATTAAAGGTACCATGTATTTTTCATCTTCTTATCTTTCAGTCTCCTACCAATGCAGGATAATTTTCCCAAGATGTGCTTTAGAACCTGTTGTTGAATGAAGGGAATAAATTCCATGAATAATTTTTTAAGCACTGAAATCTAAACACTAACAAAGCAAATAGTGAATCAGAAATCTTAAAAATAAATACATTTTCTATCTCTATAACTTGCAAAGCTCTAAGACATTTTTATACCAAGACGTTCAAACTGCTGACTTAGTAATCAATCTGAAAGAGGACTACTATTTTTCTTCACTAAATTCTGTGTGCCATAATGAAATTAAAAGCAATCTCTGGCAGTGTTCCAAAGGAGATCTCAATGTATGAGTGAAACAGTGTAGTCAGAGTAACAAGCAATTAGAATCATTTAAAGTCATTTACAAAATAGCCTTAAACATTAACTCTTGCTATCACTGCATTTGCAAATAAAACACTTGGTAAAACATTTCCAAAGGTGAATTAAAGATGTATTTTATATCTAAGTTCCTTAAATGATTAAAAAAATGAATTTATAGACACAAGCTTCACCGACATCACTAATAATGCTATTATGATTGATAAAATATATTGCTAAATCAATTATTTCAAACTTTCTCATCTTACAGATGAAGAAATTGAGGCTCAGAGAATCTAAACAACGTCAACCAATTCACGCAGTTAGTGAAGTTACAAAATCAGGACCCAAACTCAAGTGTTCAGTCCTCTATTTTCAGAGCTACTACTTAGGATGATAAAGTAACATCAGTGGGAAAAGGCGTTTATCTAGGAGATTCCTTCATAATTTTCTGGAAGAAATCTGGCTGATTAGGAGAACTGCCACTGTATTTCTTTAAAACACCATGTTACTAGTACTGTCTCTATACTAATATTAATGGAGTTGCCAACAATCTTGCTCTTCTATTAATTAGTTTTGTCTCATTTTAAAAACAAAGGTGATTCAGAATTAAACAGGCATCATCTGCAGTAATCACTGTCCAATCAGAGAGTGACAGTCACTTTCCAATGCAGATGGGAGTTCCTACAATCTTTTCCTGTTTTCTAGAGCTAAATTTCCTCTTTGTGAGAAAACTATTTTAAAAATCCATTTATAAATAAAAACCTATAAATGTTCATGCTTTATTTTCCCCTTGGATTAGGTAAAACAGCGTTACAATCCAGATGATTTCTAACATACGTGCAAAGATATCAGAAAAAAACACATTATTAATCCATCTAAAATAATAAACCACTATATTTTCCTTATCACATGATCCCACAAATATATAATGGCTATTATTCTTAAATTTGACATCATAATAATAGTAATATCTTTTCTTGATTATAAGATACCATCCAGCCTGGCACAGTGGCTCACACTTGTAATCCCAGCACTTTGAGGGAGGTCAGGAGTTCAACACCGGCCTGGCCAACATGGTAAAACCCCATCTCAGATAAAAATACAAAAATTAGCCAGGTGTGGTTACTCAGCTACTTGGGAGGCTGAGGCAGGAGAATCGCATGAACCTGAGAGGCAGAGGTTGCAGTGAGCCGAGATCGTGCACTCCAGTCTGGGCAACAGAGCGAGACTCTGTCTCAAAAAAAAAAAAAAATAAAAAAATTCCATCTGTTGTAAGACAAAAACACTGACTCAATGGTACATTTGAGAAGAGTAATATTACAAATATGTATAAGTAATAGAAAATATTCAACTGATTATTAAAATGTCATTAAAATGTGATAAAACATGTCACGAATACAACGAAAATCTGTTTACACTAAGGATGGGCAAAAATAAGCAAGAGCTTTAAATAAACTATAACCAAAAAAAGGAAAAGAGGTAGAGAGAGAAGGAAGGAAAAGGAGGAAGAGAAGATGGAAAAAGATAAAAGGAGGAGGCAAAGGAGAAAAAAGAGAAGGCATGGGAAGAAGAATAAACATGTTCTTTTCCATAAATCAAACAGATCAGCTTAACAATTCCCTTAAGCACCACTAGGAAATGAATCAAATGTTTATTGCACTGTCATATTGACTCTCACATTCAAGGTAAAAGATATGGCAGTAATTGAGGTATTAAGAGAGTCTGCCTTGTGAGCACTATGAGAATCACCACACCTTTCCTAATCAAGTATCAGCAACATCCGCCTGTTTCACATACACAGGCTACATATGTTGATTATTAAAACTGTGAGAAGACTTTGCATTCCCATCAAGAAGGGAATACACAAACATGAGAAGAGAATTGCATCATAGTGAGGGAAATGTAGTTTTAAAATAGTCATTAAGTGCCATGGGAGCCCCAAGATAGGGCATAAACTCATTCTCCCTGAAAGGGAAGAGAGAGAATTCACTGAAAAGATAATATTTGATATAGGCCCTGAAGGATCAGTAAAACTTTCAAGAAGAAAGGCATCCAAGCAAAAGGATAGAAAAATATATGGTTTCTTTGGAGAACCACAAAAAGTTTCATATACAATATGCTTTGTTCACATTAGCAATAAAACGACTATTGTTCTCTAAAATGGTTCATAATTAATGTTTCATAACTCACTGAAATTGCTATTCCCACTCCTAATAATAATTAGTAAAAATGAATATTACAGATAGGCATTTTTCTAAGCACTTTACCTGTAATAGCTCATTTAGTCCTCACAACAACCCTAAGAGGTAATACCACTATTAATTTTTCTCATTTTGTAGATGGAGAGACTGGGACCCAAGGAGGTTAACTAGTTTGTCCAAGGTTACAGACTGACTCCATGATGCCCTTAGATCCGACACTCTAAACCATAAACCATACACTCAATCATCAACCCTACTAGTACCGCACTGAACCTGCTCTTACTACACAAGCATCTCCTCACTTACACCTGACCAACCTAAGTATGCTGTGGACAAAAAGAAAGGGAATCCCAGATACCAAACCCACTTCATGCCTTCTTAGAATCCTTACCATTCTCTTCTTTTCCTTCTTCTTCCTCAGTACTTCAGCCCTCAAAGCTGCTATTTCACTTTACAATAATCCTTTATTCCCTCCTCATTCTCATAGTAATATCACCAAGAAGGCAGCAGGATCAAAAAGAAAGAAAAAGTAAACAGTTTGTCTATAATAGGTAAATCCCTAGAGCTGTCTTGTCCCCAGGTCACCACCCTTTAAGAGAAGGTATGTTTTCATGAAATGCAGACATAGAGTAGTACAAGAGATGGAAAAAAAGCAATAAGAAAATCAGTATTATCTTGGACACCATTTCTCATTGACTGCAAACATCTCAGCACCAGGATGGCAGAAACTTAGCATCTCCCAAATAATACATTTTTCAAATGTTTTGGTTCTTCTTTCCCTTGAGAAGCTATGCTTTGTTCAAAGTGATTTTCTGAAATAAGAAAGGCCTGTAAGTCTACCAATTAAGCAGATGGAGGCTTTATTAGAACAGGAACAGAAGCTAAAAGGGCAATGGCATGCACACCCAGATTAATTTATCCAGGCATCAGAGTTAAAGGAACCGGCTCTGGAGCAAAAACATATTAGCCAATAAAATTCAAATGGAGAGTTTAGTAGCACAGGTGGGTACTTAAAAATGATTTAAACAAACTGGCACATAGTAGTGACATTTTCCATTCTGCAATCATGGCCATCACAACGATCTCATTAAATTTACAAGTTAACTCCAAATAAGCCAGGCTCAATATAAGCAGAAGGCATCTAAAGCGATGCAAGAGAAATCCAATATACAACTCCCCATTTGCATGTTTAACAAAAAAAGATAAGAGAGACACATTCATGTAGACACACTGGATATCTGGGAGAGAGCTCCAGAAACATCCACACTTACACAGTGCATGCGGTGCGGTATTCTAGGTTTAAAGACCTTTCCTATTACAGAAAGAATGCCCCTCCTGGGTGGTCTAGTGCCGAATCACCCACCTGGTTTTAAAACGCTTCCTTATTTCTAACTCAATTGTAATAGAAGCGTTATTCTCAAAATTTCACCTTTAAAACGGGTGCAGATATTAAGGCGCCATTTTAAAGCCCTCTTCTCTCCTATGGAGTCCACCTAACTTTGTCTTCTCCTATGTCCATCTAACTTTGTCCATCTAACTTTGTGTTAGAAAATTAGCAGAAGTGGGATACTTCACATTTTTGGCACATTTTGACAAACTCAACCAAATTCCACAGCAACTTCACAAAGATTAATGAAAATCTCCAGAAATAAATCACGTAGAATAAAAAATGTATTCACCATTGAGAAATTTCACAAGGCACATTAACACCTTTTTCCATGTAGACACCCAACAGCTTTAAAGGTAAACTGGGCTTCTCCCATATTCTGGTTTAAGAGGTTGTAAAGTTGTTTTCTGCTTCAGTAAGTAGCTATCCTGCTTCATTCTATAATGAGTTGCATTTCTAGACTGATCAAATTGATAGGCAGAGTTCTCAAAGGATATAATGGCATCATTTAAAGTAGAAGGCGCTGCCTAAATGCCAAGTAATCCTAATGGCATAAAAAGCAGCTGTACTTTCCTAATGAATATGAAATTGTGGTTACACTACTACATATTGATTTAAAAATTAATAATGATAGCCCCAAAGTTGACAAGTCTACCGGCACAATATTAAAAAATGTGTTTATTGACCAATTTGATGTGAATTTTCTTGTGCTTATTTAATCACATAGCAAATTCATAATATGCTACTAAGACCTCGAGGGAGTTATCTATGACTCTTACTACGTTCACAAAGAAATTATATCTAACATAATAGGCTATTTGCTAAGTGTCAACAAAATCAAATGATTCTATTTTATAAAAGATCCAACAGTCTAATCACATCAAAGTTATCCATGGTCAATTTAATCCTTACCTTTAATAAGGCTCTTCTTGAAATAATATAAATTCTGATGCAAGAAACATAAAAGTTATTAAATATTAGACCTAAATATATCATTTTAAATATGTGCATGCAAATAAAACATATTTGGTGTGTTCTAACTTTATTTGGCTATTGTTGTGTTTAATGATACAGCATCATGCTTAGCTTTAACTAATATAGCATGTAATATAGAGTATTTTAATTTCCAAACTTTAATAACAGAGGAAAAGAATTGGGCAAAGATTATCATTGTGCCAAGTACATCGTAGGCACAAAAATAAATATCCGTCAAATAAATGATTGGTAGATGGGTAAATAAAATTAAAATGGGGTTCATTTTTTTAAAGATTAATTATTGATTACCAAGTTTCTTTGAAGCAAACAAATTTTGAAAACCAACTCTAAAGTCTTTTAGTCTGTAATCAAAGTGCAGTTGGTGCATGCCTAATAAAAAAGCATGTGTTTTATACATGCATGATTAATATATGGAAGATTAAATTCAAATGTCAAGCTAAAGACTGGTTTGTGGCAAAGTAGTCATACAAATTGAAGAAATGTTTATTAAAGAATATAATAAGGAAGGACTGTGCTTAGTAGTATCATCAATAAAAAATAAATATAATTTTTAAAATTGAAAGAAAAAATTTCAGCTGAATAGATTTCCAAATTTGGAAGTAGTGGGGCATTGCAGAGGAGAGGTAAAACCTCCAGTGGATACCCAAAAGCTTCCATTTTCCTATGTATGACAATGACATTAAAAAATATGACCCTAATTATAACTTTCAAATAATGACAGATGGGCTCTCTGAATGGTCTCTGTACCTTTTAATTCAGTTTGCAAAAAAGATACATCTTCTGAATTACAATGTAAGTGCATTAACACTCATATGTATTCTCTTTTTAAACACCAAGGTGCAATTTAATCAAAGCAAGGTTTTAGAGAAACAATACAATACAGTCAAAATAAGGGATTTCTCATTGTTCTGCTAAATTGAGGGATGGATTTTTTGATTATCTGGAAAAACAGTTGAACTGCATATTTCAAACAATCCTCCCTGAACTTCCAAGCAAGCTCTGCATGGTACCGAGTGGGGGGCAGTAAATTTGAGATTATGCTCCTCTGCAAGCATACTCCCCAGCAGAACACTAGCTGTATGTAGCTTATTCAATGCAAGGTGACCATGCTTCAACAACTTGGCTATGAAGAGCGAGCAAGACTGATGGACATTTACAACGAGCTGAACAAAAAGAACACTTTCCTAAAGAGAAGTCCACCTCAACTCTCTTGAAATGACCAAAGCAGTACAGGGGTCAAGTTCAATCCATGCAAACCCAAGGGCAATCTCCTACAGCTCATCAACAAAGCACAGCCACAATGACTTTAGACTGGATGATATTTAAAGCAAATGTAAATCAATACTCATAGTTTTGGTCTCCATAAACATAACCTCAGCAGGTCTAGTATTAGGAAATATAACTTGCTGAGGGTGCCAAGAGGAATTGGTTGCCAAATGCAAACCTGGATACCCAAATTGAGGTGACTTAAGCTATACTACTCTAAATAGAGGAAATATCATGTGAAATAATGATGATCCATCTTCTGAATTACAATGTAAGTGCATTAACACTCATATGTATTCTCTTTTTAAACACCAAGGTGCAATTTAATCAAAGCAAAGTTTTAGAGAAACAATACAATACAGCTAAAATAAGGGATTTCTCATAGTTCTGCTGAATTGAGGGATGGATTTTTTGATTATCTGGAAAAATAGTTGAACTGCATATTTCAAACAATCCTTCCTGAACTTCCAAGCAAGCTCTGCATGATAATGAGTGGGAGGCAATAAATTTGATATGATGATGATGGTGTCAGAATAGTTAATTGATGGCAGGGATTGGATGGGTAGGCCAATGGGTGATTAAAAACATTCTTAGTTTACGTTTCTAAACATATCATTTGTGTAACACAGAATGCTTCTCTTTTCGCTCACCAGAGTGATGGCAGGGTGGATATAATTCAGTCAAAAGTGGCATCAAATCATTAAGAACTCATGATGTGCAGGCAGATGGAAGAGAGAACACATCCTTGACTAATCCCAATGAAAATTATTCACTGATATCTCAAGAGATCATTCCTACTGACCCTGAATGTAACCAACTACAGTATAACAGTATTATGGCACAAGTTCTGCTTGAAAATCAATAATGCAGGGTTTGAATTGAATTCATGGGACTTCATTCAATAATAGATTTCTGTTCACAGATTCAAAGGCAAAGGCATAGTCAATAAAAGCCACAAATAGTCTTCACGTATTCCTAACAGATTTCTACACCAGGTGGTAGAACGCTATGGCGGGCTGGCTGCACTGATGCCCACCTGCGCCTGGAATAGAACCTGGCACAAGAAACATAAGCTCACAATTTATAAGAGCGGAACTGGCATAGATTTCAGAGAGACTGTACAATGAGCCAGTGGGCATAGGATTTGGGGAGACTAAAGAATTCTTTTCTTGAAAAGGAAGTGGTAAGCTATTCTGGGTATTTTTAGAGGATATTAAATAACTATAATATTGTAGATAAAAATCAAAGTAAAAGGCTACCCAAGATGTTCACTTTGGTTAATTTTAGATTGTGTGAAATTCACCTTTATTTTTAAAAATCTTTTTTAAAAAAGGCTTATCAAAAAAAAAACTATCAGACAAAACACAAATTTCCAAAGTAACCACTGATCCATGACTGCATAGGAAACAAATATAATTGACTCCTGTTTGTCATTAGCATTACAAGGCTTGCTACTGCAAATTATAATGGCTTCTGGCTTAATTTAAAAGATTTGCTAACAGCTATTTCTCCCATCTTTATGATACATTTCTTTTTTTAAAAAAAATATATATTATTGTACTTTAGGTTCTGGGGTACATGTGCAGATCATGCAGGATTGTTGCATAGGTACATAAATGGCAATGTGGTTTGCTGCCTCCATCCCCCCCGTCACCTATATCTGGCATTTCTCCCCATGTTATCCCTCCCCAACCTCCCTACCCCCTGCTGTCCCTCTCCTAGTCCCCGTCAACAGACCCTGTTGTCTGATGCTCCCCTCCCTGTGTCCATGTGTTCTCATTGTTCAACATCCACCTATGAGTGAGAACATGCAGTGTTTGATTTTCTGTTCTTGTGTCAGTTTGCTGAGAATGATGGTTTCCAGATTCATCCATGTCCCTACAAAGGACAGGAAT